>CAUYQG010082128.1:0-60859 GCA_963574415.1 Tarsius wallacei
ATTGTGATATTGAGGGGTACATTTAAGGGTTAGGTACAAAAATATGTCTCATTCAGGCACCCTTGTTTGTAAGAAGTGTCCCCCCATCCCCAGACAGGTATTTACTTCTTAATCAAAGTATCCTAGAGAATTCTTGCCTCCAGGGCCGGCCAACTCCAAGGCATTTCCCAAAGACATGGCTTGCACTGTATCATTTCCTCAGGGCCTGTTTATAGTTAGGTTCCAGGTTCTCTGCAAAGTATGCTACAACTAAAATGAAATTGTTGTTTTAGCCTTTTTTTTTTCTGCTGCTTTCTCTTTTCTATCTATGCCTATAATTTCCTTGCTTTAATATTTCTCAGCAGGGTGCGGTGGCTCAAGCCTGTAATCCTAGCACTTTGGGAGGCTGAGACGAGAGGATTGCCTGAGCCCAGGGGTTCGAGACCAGCCTGGGCAACTTGGTGAGACCTCGTGTCTACAATATCTCAAAAACTTAGCCAGGCGTGGTAGTGCACACCTGTAGTTCTGGCTACTTGGAAGGCTGACGCAGAAGGATCGCCTGAGTCCAGCAGGTCGATGCTGGGGTGGCTGTGAGCAAGCCACTGCACTTCAACCTGGGCGACAAGAGTGAGACTCTGACTCAAAAAAGAAAAAAAAAAAAACCGAATTTCTCTTTATCTATCCAAATTCTATGCACACTTCAAGAAACCCTAAAATGCTACATATTAATTAAAGTTTCCCTAATCTCTCCAAACAGAAGTTTTTATTAATTTGTCTTTTTGTTTGTGGATTTTTTTGAAGAATAAAGTCAGACCTCTTTCTTTTTTTAATTTTTAATTTTAAAGATGTGGGGTACAATTCAGGGTTAGGTGTACAAATGTTAATTATGCATGTACCCTGGTTGATGAGGTGTGACCACCCTCCCCTGGCTTAAACAAAAATTAATGTAAAATGTTCTTGGACTTAACTGCAAAACCTAAAAATATAAAAATCTTAAAAGAAAATAAAGGAGTATATCTTTGTCACCTAGGACTAGTCAATGATTTCTTAGATACAACCTCAAAAGGAACAAACTACAATAGAAAAAAAATAGATTAATTATACTTCAGAATCAAAACAAATAAAAATTAAAAAAAGCTTGTGCTTTAAATGATACCATGACGAAAGTAACAACCCACAGAATGGGAGAAACGTTTGCAAATTATATAACTGATAAGGGACTTGTATCCAGAATATACAAGTATTCTGCCAACTAGACAACAAAAAGACAAATAACCCAATTAAAAAATGGGTAAATAATCTGAGTAGATATTTCTACACAGAAAATAGACAAATAGCTAATAAGCATATGAAAAGCTATCAACATCATTAGCCATTAGGGAAGCACAGATCAAAACCAAAATATGAAAACACTCCACACCCACTAGGAAACATATAAACAAAATAATAGACAATAACAAGTATCAGAACACTCATTCACTGCTAGTAAAAATGTGAAACACAGACACTCGAGAAAACAGTTTCTCAATTTTTCAAAATGTTAAACATAGAGTTACCCAATGACCCAGCGTTCCATTCCTAGGTATATCCTCAAGTAAATTTAAAACGTGTTTTCACACAAAAACTTGTACATGTATGTTCACTGCAGTAATATTACAATAACCCAAGTGTCTGCCAAATAATGAATGGATAAATAAAATACAACACAGCCATACAACCGAATAGTACTTGACAATAAAAAAGAAATGTTCCAGAAGTACAAGAAATCACACTATAACATGAATGATTCTTGTAAACATTATGCTAAGTGGAAGTCAGTCACAGAAGACCAAATATATTATATGACTCCATTTATACAAAATGCCAAGAACAGGCAAATCTATAAATAACAGAAAGTAGATTAGTGTTTGCCCAGGGCTAGAGGTGGGCGTAAAAAGGGACTGCTAATGGATACAGAGGTTCTTTGAGGTAACATAAATGCACAAACAGTAAGAATACCATGCAAACAAATAGAAAATAAAAAGCATTCAGTAAATATAATCATCATCAATATTACTAATAGCATTTATTGAATAAGCACAACCACTGCACTGAAGACTTTACATGCACTATAGCCTTTAGTCCTCACAAAAATCCTGTCCACAAAATACATATAAAGATACTGAATCTGGCCAGGCATGGTGGCTCATGCCTGTGATCTCAGCACTTTGGGAGGCCAAGGCAGGTGAATTGCTTGAGCCCAGGAGTTCAAGATCAGCCTGGGCAGCAGAGCAAAAGCCCATCTCTACAAAAAATATATCGTAGCACGCACCCATAGTCCCAGCAACTTGGGGCATTGCAGTGGAAGTATCACCTGAGCCCAGGAAGTGGAGGCTGCTATAAGTCGTGATGATCATATAATCATGCCACTGAACTCCAGCCTGGGTGATAGAGTGAGACCCTGACTCAAAAGGGAAAATAAAACAAAATAAAACAAACCGAGACGGAATCTTAAGGAAATTGAATCCTACATCCCCAAATCAGAGAACTAGCAAATGACAGAACTGAAAGTAGAAATTTTAAAAGGAATACCACAGTAGAGCATGGAGAAATCATCCAGTAATTAATGGGTAGTTAAGTCACATTTTGGAAAACAGAGAACAAACTCCCACTGCTGAGACTCCAGGGACTCTCTTAAGCTAGTTGCTAGGAGATACAACATTTTCTCTTATGCTATGGTCTAACAGTTCAGTTTTAGGGGAGATATCATGCATGTGAATTGTTAGGACAGCTCTCTCTGCTCAGGTTAAATAAAATGAACTAAATTATAATTTTTTCCAGCCTCTTTTTTTTTTTTTTAAGCTACAGAGAATTCCAGTGTGACTTGATTATTTACTCTCGACGATTCCATTATTTTCCCAACACTAACCAGGTTTATGTTGACAGAATTGAGCAGCTGATTGAAATTTAATAACTTCTAGTGTACTTTCAGTTATAAGATTCTCTGAGTTTCTGATCTATTCTCAGTTATAGAGTATTTACATTATGAAATAGAAAAGTTGTATTAAAAGTAAGTAAAGCATGCTTCTGCATACATAAAAGTTTCCAGATGTTAGAAGTCCTATTAGGTGTCTTTAATTTGATTTTTCAAAATTATATTGAGAACCTGTGCTTAATATGGTTATGTCTTTAGCCATCTGACATTGTTAACACCTGTTTCTCCTTTTTTTGTCCTTTAAATACTCTGCAACTTCATAGACTTCTCTTTCTTTTGGATCTAATTTTTTGATCCATCAATGTCATTGCATTACTGTTATCCAAATTCCCTTCAATGACTCCTTGATAATATTCACTTACCTTAAAAGTTTCTGAATCACTCAGCACACTTCCTGCTCTGTTCAATATGTCTACAGCTAGTTCATAAGTATTTTACTCCATCCGATTTTGATTGGTCTCATCATTATGGTTCAAATGTTCTATAACTTTTATTTTGCTCCTCTGTACTAGGGTTTGTATATCTGAACAACTTTTTCTTCCCTCTTTATTAAATTTTATGTTAATGTTTTCCTGATTGAAAGGATAACTCTTCTGTCAAATAAAGGGTCTTTGTAAAATGTCTCTTTCAGCTTGACAGAAGCCCCCTTCCTGGAATTCTAAGGTCTGTAACATGCTGTTTACTTCACCTATCTTCTTTTCATTCTAAAGTCATAACCTCCAAATAGAAGGAATGGAAATGCCAGGTAAGTCAATCTGTTTTTCTTCCAGAACCTCAAAAATCTAATAGTTGTTTCCCAGCTTTGGGGTAAGTGTGGTATTTGTTACCACTTGAATTCTAGAATTCCACCGGGTTAGCAGTAGCTTAGGCAATTCCATGGAACATAAGCTGCCTGGGCATGCTTAAACTTTCTAATTCACTCATCAGGATTAGTTAATATTATCTATGTGACCCTTAATAGTGACGCCTCAATAACCTTCTGGAAGAGAGGAGAAAATGAAGGGAAATTTTTCTTCTAATTACCAACCGAAGCCATTTCACTATGTGCATATGGGGTTGTTACTTTTTTGGAAGGCTTAGGAAGATACTTGTGAAGAGATTCATACCTATTAAATGAAGCTTTAAAATTTCTTCTCATGTTCCTTTTACACTATGGACTGCTTTTCAATTTAGCAACCTTTTGACTCTGACCTGCTAAAATATTTGCTCAGGAATG
Organism: Tarsius wallacei; assembly: GCA_963574415.1. Taxonomy (NCBI): domain Eukaryota; kingdom Metazoa; phylum Chordata; class Mammalia; order Primates; family Tarsiidae; genus Tarsius; species Tarsius wallacei. The sequence goes on from CAUYQG010082128.1 coordinate 4,170, forward strand.
CAGAGGGCATGTTTACTCCATTCTGTACTGCATATAAATTCACGTAACTATGAAAAAGGATGCATTCTAAACATTTTTATCCCTCAGAGCTACCAACAGATGATTCCTCAGATGATTTCTTCAAAGCATTTTTCACATCACAGAGACCACAGTTTGTATTTGCTCCTGCTTGTGAGTAAGGCTCTTCAACTGACAACTATTTTTAATTAAAATGCATTCATCTGAAAAGTTATTAGCATAATGTGTGAGAAGGTGAAAAATATTAGACTTACTGACATGGATAATGAGTTTTTGTTCATTATATATACATTTTAAAATCACCGAATTCCATCTGTGAAGGTCAAATTAAGATTATTTAATTTAAAAAATGCTATCCTTGACCCTTATTTTTAAATTTCTGCCTGTTTTTATAGATGTATTTGCACAATGTTTTTTAATACATACATTCATTTTCAAAAATGAATTAAGAATACAGTAGAGGTAGTGTATTTACCAAAAAATGCACACAGAATATACTAGGAGTTAAAAGTATTGAACAGAAACAAACCCTAACTTCTACAACTTTGTTCTTTATATTATATTATTTTATTTTAAATTTATTTTATTTTAAAGATGTGTGGCACAATTCAGGATTAGGTATACAAGTGGTCATCGTACAGGTGAAGTTTCGGCCTCCCTTTGGTCCCCACTTTGCCTAACTTCTACAACTTTAGTAGAAATTCTTCACACACAAATAACTGGTTTCTTCTTCCTTGGAAGATATGCATTACTGAATATCATAAATATTCTTTTCATAGACATTAGAAAACCACAAACAGTATGAATAAATATCAAGTCTATTCACTCACATATACAAATAAAATTCATATTAAACTACAAGGAAATCTGAATAAATGCAAGAGTTGTCACATGCCCATGGATTAAAAATACTCAGGACTTTAAAGATACTTATGATCTGTCTTCTTGGAGTGCACTTTGTCAGTACATAGAAAATTTTTGAATGTTACATTCTTTGATACAAGATATATACTATTAGTAATATGTTGCACAGAAAAATATCACAAGAATTTTCACTGAGCAGTATGTCTACTAAAAAATTGGAGACAAACAAATATCTACAATAGGAGAGCAGAGAAGTTATGGTTTATCTATTTTTTGGAATATCTAATAGATGTTAATGTAGCTCATAAATCAGTCAAATCACTCAATAATTCATTAGATAAATATGAAGAATCTGTTATGCACCAGCCAGTGTTCTAGATATAGAATGCATATTAGAAAATACAGGACAAATTCCTGCTTTCACGAAACTTTGATTTGGTGACAGTTTGTTGAGAAAAAAATAGAGTAAATAAAATATCAGTAGTGAAAAGTACTATAGAGACAAATAAAGTGAGCTAAGGCAAGGGAGCCCTGAGTGAATGAGGGAGGTGTTCTTTTCTATGAAATAAGCAGGGAGCACTTCTCTGATGTAGTGATATTTGAAATCTGACTGAGGTACAAGCCAAGAAGAAATCCGAGGTGAGAGCATTAAAGGCAGAGGAAATAGTAAGATCAAAGGATACAAGTGGGGGGCAAGCACAGCTCATCTGAGAAACAGCCAGAATCCAAAGTGACAAGAGCTCAGTGTGTCAGAGTTGGAGTGGTAAGAAATCAGCTCAAAGAGAGAGTTGGGGAGAGGGAGACAAGATCACTAAGGCTGCAGCAGGCTTTTGAGAGGATTTTGGCTTTTACTCTTGATACGATTTCAGACCACTATGAGGTTTTGTCATGAGCAATGACAAGATCTGCCTTACATCTGAAGTGGGTCATTCCATTTGCTGCCTCAAGGCAAGTGAGGACAGGACACCAGTTAAGATATCATTGTAACACTCCAGATGAAAGGAGACAGAGCCTGGATTGGGAGGGCAACAGCAGAGGTCATGATTCTAGGTGTATTTTCAGGCTGACCTGACAGGATTGGTCAATGGGTTGAATGTGACGTATAAGAGAAAGAGGGGATGTCAAGTATGAGATCAGTCCATGCTGATATAGATGGTTGCCCATAATATATCGTCAGGTGAGATAAAAGATATATTTAGAAAAATGTATGGAATTGGCCCATTTTTTATTTTTAAAAAGCCTGGAGAGACAGATACCAAGTGTTGACATCAGAAAAATATGTAGAATTGGCTCATTTTGATTTTTAAAGTCTCAAAAATAAATCCCAAGTTTGTCCTTTTATGATAGGAAGTAGGAGCCAGAAACTTTCATGTTTTACTGCATGAAATTTGGTACTATTCAGGTATATTTTCTGGCTAGCATGTTTATGCATTGTTTAAAGCAATTTTAAAAGCATATCTCACTGGAAAAAGGAGAGAGGATAACACGTGTACTGGGCTTTTAAATTAGAAGTAAATGTAATTCTGGCAAGTGACCCATCAGTGAATACCATATATGCTAAATAAATTTCCAAATACAACATTTAAACAGACAATCATTTCATAAGTAGAAAATACGCTTTTAATATTTATTGTTAATCATAAAATACTAAATCGAATTACTCAATACAATTCTTCATTTAAGAAAATAAATCATTTGATCAGTATACAACACAGCATGGAAAACCTAACTTAGCATCATGGTCTGAGGCTCAGTAAATTTACAAGAAAATATGTTTATGTAGTTCATGGTTCTGGAGACTGGGAACTCCAGGGGCACAAAAGCAGCTTCTGGCAAAGGCTCTCAGACTGAGCCATAACATGGCCAAAGGGCAAGTGAACACATGCAAAAGAGAGACAGAGGGCTGAAGCCTTTTGCAAAAACCTGCTCTCATAAGAACTAACCTAGTACCATGAGAACTAACCCAGTCCTGTAAGAACTGCACAAACATCTGCCCCCATGACCCAAACATCTATCAAAAGCCACATTACCATACCGTTACATTGGCAATTAAATTTCAGCACGAGTTTTGATGGGACTAAACCATATCCAAACCACAGCAGAAAGCAAGTTTAGAAAACATGGCTTCTCTGTGTGGGCACCATGCTGCACAGTGCTCATCAGGCTATTCAGCAGAAGTGTCAGACGACTCCTAGCTCATCTTTGGGTCTGGATGGGTTTAGTGAGGTGTGCCTAATGATGGCAGTCTCTTCCTAACACAGCGTACAACAAGGAAGCAAATACCTAGCCTGAGTGATGAGAAAGGATTAAATTTTCTAAGAACCTTGACAGTCAGGATTAGGTCTACCCACCTTCTCCACCCTTAGCTCAAACCAAGTATACCATAGTTTTGCAGGTTTCTGAGAAGAGTAAGTCAGCTCTATCCGTTGACTCCTTTTTTCCTTCTCAGAGACCATGCTACTTTTCTTTACTATGGCAGGTCACAGAGACAGATTCTTTCTCTCAACTACTAGAAATGTATGGACTTTGGGACTCAGTTTACATGAATGATATACTCTATAGTGTATTGTTTTCTGATTTTGTAATTTAGGAAGAACTGCGTAACATAACCGGAAAATTTCAACCAAGAGATGTAATTTAATCCTTAACTTCAACATTTTTATTTAAGTATATGTAAACTAGCTGCTTAAACTTACCCAACCTTCAGTTCTATGTCTGTACAATAAAGGATACATTATGACACCATGGCTTCACAGAGTTGTTATGAGGATGTTATGAGACATCTCTACAAGTAAAGGTATTTGACAAACTGTAATATAAGATGTAATGTAAACGAGGATTATGATGATGATGATTTATAGAATTTATATTGTTGATAGAATATATATCATAAGCATCTTAATGCCAGGGAGTATAACTTTAATATTTGAAGAATTATGTACCTTCTTATCAGGAGGCATTAATAACAGAATAGTTGGTAATGAGTATTTTGTAATTACTACCAATACAGCAAATAACTTTATCTATGTTAAAATATAAAAATAAAACCAAAAAGACATATTTTGATTTCTGTGTCCCACAAATATGAGAAAAGCATGTCAGAACAAAAAATTAAATCAAGTAGTATGTAAAAAAGTAAGAACATACAGGTTATGGGACTAGGATCTTATTGTCAGGCCATTACTGATCATGCTGGAGAAAACTTGCCTTCTAATAAAAAACTTCCTCAAAAATGAAATTTAAAACAGTGAATCAATTAAGGAATAAGAAATATTTTTCATTATCCTAATGCCACTGCCAATACTGAATATCAGTTCTTAACTAAGTAAAAAGAAAAGCAATCAACACTAAGATATACTTCATAAACAAAGATCAGTAAAAGAAGGAAAGATAAGGCTGACTAAATTAGAAGAAAATTATGATTAGCCATATTATATTAACTCACCAATTCTAACAGAAACTATTTCAGTGTTTAATAATGAAGACCTAGGTAGACACAGTAGACATTAGTAGAAAATTAACATATCAACGTGGAGAATGGCAACTGTAACATGTATACAAAGGATATACAAAGTAATGAAAAGTGGGCAAGGTTGAACTAAAACAGTAACACTCAAAATAATTTTAAAGAATCAGCAGGTTGGAGAATAGACAAATAATTAGCTATTAAGAGTAAGGGTATCTTTGGAAGATTACCTTTCATGAACAATGATGATTTGTTTCTTATACAATTTCCACTGTTCAGACGTTTCCATTTTAAAGATCCAATTACCACAGTCATTTTGTTCATGAACTAATATATTACAACTGAGATAAAGTCACAGTCCCTGACTTCACAGAGTTGCAACCGCATGAGGAAGAGAGCCACAACTCAGTATACCTCAGAACATCAAGGGCAGCAAGGGTTATGACAATAGTGTGCACAGGGGCTTATGGGAGCCCAGAGACAACAGTGACTAACTCTGCCTAAGAAGTCTTCATAGGTGAGGGAATGATATCCGTGTTTGAACTAGGGCACGAGTAGGTTTGACCACACCATAAACCAAAAAATAAGAGAATCCCTAATAGGTATAGAGAAGTTCATGAAACATTATGCCCACAGGAAGCTAAGATGGGCATCACTGTTGAAACATAAGACTCATAGGGAAAGAAATGACATGGAGCTGGATAATGGCACATGCCAGGTTTCCAAGAACCTTTAGAGTCTGTAAGACACAGAACTTGAGATAATGACAAGTCAATGAAGGTTCTAAAACCAAGGTCTCCTCGAATAGAACTTCACTTGATAGAAGACACTGCGTGGAAAGGATAAATTTTAAGGGGAATGAGGTACACAAAGGTTTTAGTGCTATGACTTGAAATAGTGAATTAAAGGGTTTAATTTTAAGACTTAAATTTTCAGTAGTCAATTAGGATTATGGCTCTGAGGCTCACATAAAAGTCGTGGCTACAGACAATATTCTGATAAATATCTAACCTTCTAAGATCATGGTAGCCACAGACGCCTAGAGAGTAAGTTGAAACAGTAATGGAAAAGAGGAGAGGAGGTGGTAAACACAGACATTTAGTATTTAGAGAAAATAAATATGATTTAAAGTTACATTTGAGGTAGTCAAATATTTCAGGAATAAAATAAATTCCCCACACACCTTTCCCCTGCCTTTTAATTATTATTCAGTCATTTATATTATTACTTATTTGACCCCTATATCAATTTGTTTGTAATCTTTATTAATTATATATATTTAATTTCATGTGTTAATAGACAATCTGATATAGAAGTGTTACACGCATTTTTTAAAAAATCTCATTTTATTCTTAAAACAATCTCATGAAGTCATTAATTATTATTAACCAAACTTTACAAATAAGAAATCTGAGGCATGGAGTGGCTAGGTAATGTGCCCCAAATCACAATCACACCGCTAATAAGTAATTGAATCTGTAGCCCATTTTCTCAGCAGCTACATTTATATTGTCTTTTTTGTACACTGCATACATTTTACTACTAACAGCTATTTTTGTTTCATGTCATTCTTTTTTTTCTTTTTTTTTTTTTTTTTGAGTTGGAATCTCACTCTGTCACCCAGACTGGAGTGCAGTGGCCGCTCCCGGCCACCGCAGCCTCGACCTGCTGAGCTCCGGCGATCCTTCCACCTCAGCCTTCCAAGTAACTGGAACTACAGGCATGCGCTACCACACTCGGCTAATTTTTGATTTATTGTAGAGATGAGGTCTTGCCAAGTTGCCCAGGTGGGTCTCGAACCCACGGGCTCAAACAATCCACTCACCTCAGCCTCCCAAAGCACGGGATTACAGGCTGAGCCACCGAGCCCGGCTATGTCATCATTTTCATAATGTCTATTAAATTCTGTATTAAACACAAAAGAAGTGATAAAAGTCACTTAAAATTTTTTCTCTATCAATCAATAACTGGGACAGATTCACATTTATCTTGGACCTGGTGCACACCTATAAAGCTGCAGCAGTGTTCCTGAATTTGACTTAGCAATCAAGTGCAGAAAACCACAGCTTTCAAAAAATAACAATCAAGTGTAACAGACAATGGGATTCATCAAACACCAAGTTTATTTAACATTATGAAAAAGGACACAGGGCGCACCTCAAAACACCCTATGTGGTGAAAGTTAATCGCATAGCTGAAGACTCCAAGGCACGACTTCCAAATGCCTCTATCACCTAGCACTTAGGATGGACACAGTTAAAAGAGACAATGCAGGGTGGGTTATGACAACCTTGGTTCAAGAAACCCATTTTCTCTGGGGCCCCTTCATCTTTTATACCTTGCTCCAATCCTCTGGCACATCAATACTGGTTAATTATTACTTAGTTAAAACAACAACCACAACAACAACAACAACAAAAAACCCTTGACAATTAGGTAAAGGTATTTGGTTTGATAAATAGTAATCAGGCCAGATTATCACTTGTTTTGGATCTGCTATGCATAAACGCCTACAAATTTATTAACTTTATGGTGAAAAAAGGCTTCTCTGAAGTTAGAGGAAAGATCACTAATAATGTTAAGACTTTTCTTCCATCATGAATTTACAAGTTTTCACTTAATTTTTATCACAATGTAATTACATTTTAAGTATCTGACATTTTTTCTTGAAATTAATAAAAAATAACATTGGATAGTTTTTCTCCTCTCTTTAAAAAAAAACAGGTGATATCAATAATATTTACAGGAGTCCCTTAATCTTTTATAATTTGCTCCAATTCTCTGATACATCAATCTCGGTTAATGACATTTTCTTATAATGTAAACAAGGCACTGCTCCTTAAGTTTTGAGATACATTTTAAAATAGTCAAAATCACACAAAGGTCAGATGTGAAGTATAACAGAATATGGGTTGAGTAGTCACAAAGAACTTTAGTTTCCTTTATGTGATAGTGGACAAGCAATAATAAAAAGTTCCCCTGATGCTTTATAGAACACACAGAAGCAAATAAAGTACACCCCAAAACAAAAGATCTATAAAACTGTCCGACTTTTAAATGAGCACATCTACATTAAGAGTCACACAAAGGGCAACACAAAACCGAATTTTTAGCCCCATACTTATTTAAAATGTTGGGGAAAGTATCCAAAACATGTACAGGATTCCATTTTTAAAAAATTCCAGGTACATCCAGACAACAAAATATTATTCAGTGCTAAAAAGAAATGAGCTATTATGCCAGAAAAAGATATGGAGGAAACTCAACGATCTATCACTGGGTGAAAGAAGTCAATCTAAAAAGGCTACATTCTCCATGATTCTACCTATGAACATTCTGGAATAGGAAAAACTATGGTGTAGTAAAAACGATCAGTGGTGGCCAGGGTCAGGCAGCAGTGAAGGATGAACAGGCAGAGCAAGGATAAACTTTAGAACAATGAGAATATTCTAATATTCTGTATCACACAACAGTGGTGGATACATGACATTGTAAATGTATCCAAACCCATAGAATGTTCACCAACAAGAATGAACCCGATGTAAGCTATGGACTCTCAGTGATAGTGATGCAGTTGTAACATATGTACCACTTTGATGTGGAATGCTGAAATGGAGGGAGTTAAGTATGTGGAGGGTGGCTGGACAATCTCTCTACCTTCTGCTCCATATTGCCGTGAACCTAAAACTGCCCCTTTTTTAAAAAAGAAAAATGATGTCATCAAGAATTTTACAGAGACCATGTTGATTTCATACAATTTTGCCATATTTTATATTCTCCACAGACATTTTATTATAACGGTTTTAAAGATCACGTATTTGATCTTTTCACTTTTCTGTAGCCTTGAAGGTATAGTTCTCAACTTCAGTCTGTTACTTTTATTGGCAGTTATAGATTTATACATTTTTATTATTTAATTATTGCTATGAATCTATAATTACATTAATATGTTACACGAAATACTTTAAATGTATCATTTTACTTAACCTTCAAAAAACATATGCAGGTAGGTGCTGTTTTAGTTATTTTACAGATGAGGAAACTACTTGCCCAAAGTAATACAGGTCTATGGGTTTGTTTTTTTTTTTCCTTTCCTTTTTCATTTAAACATCTGCAGACATGTTGCCAAGGCTGATCTCAAACTCCTGGAGTCAGGCGATCCTCCTGTCTCAGCCTCCAAAGTGTTGGGATTACAGGCAACAGTTACCATCTCCAGCCCATGTTTTTATTTGGGGGGATTTAGTAATACATAATACACATCAGAGTAAGCTGGGAACCTACCGTAACTCCAATGTATGTCTTATATAACCTCCACTAACCTTGGTCACATACCAATCAGCTGATCATTAAATTTACCTTGCTGTGCAATTCAGACAATACAGGGTGAACAGAGATTACTTCCTTTCATGGAACCCATCAGCTCTGAAGTTCCACAGTGAATGGCTCAGATCTATCTACAGACTGCTGTTTGGGGTCGTGAGTATGGAATCAGAAAATCCACTTGGGAAGCTACTATATCTAAGAGAAAGATGACGTGGACCAGTTGCAATAATGGTGGAACATGCTGATCAAATTCTGGACATATATTTCAGGTAAAGTCACAGATATTTGTTGTTCAATTGATTATACAGTTTGAGAAAATGTGAAATATAACTCTAAATATTTGTATAGAGCAAGTATAAAGCTGATACTTCTCTTTTATAAAACAGCACAAACTGCAAAAGGAACAAGATGAGGTGGATGGATAAAGTGTTGAGTTTTAGGTATGTGGGATGAGATGCCGGATAGACACCCTAGTTGAATAGGGACAGTTCTGCATATATAAGTCTGAGTACAGAAGGAAAAAAATATAGCTTAATGATTCATTCAGATATTTAAAGGCTTTATATAGAAATAGGACCATATGAACATATATGGCGATAAAAGAGGCAAAGTTCTGATCCCTGGAAAAGAAACCAGCCAAGGAAATGGGAAAGGTACAGGAGAGATAAGGTGATGTATAGAGGCCAAGTGACACCATTCTTTCCAAAAAGAAGTAGCTATTATGTGTGATAAAAACTGCTTGTAAATCAAGATGCTGATAATGAAGATGAAGGTTAAAAATTGACCTTCAGATGTGACAAGGTGAGTGTTATAGGTGATCCTGAGTTGAGCTGTTTTGGCGGAGCAGCCAGACAGAAGTCTTACAAGAGTGGTTTTGTGAGAGAAAAATGAGGACAGACGGCTCTTTCATGAAGAGTTAATGGAGCCAGCACAGAGATAATTTTGTAAGGAATATTTTAAAGAGATATGTAGTAGCTGGAGAGGGATACATATATTACAGCATGTTTATAGGCACATGATATAATACAATTGGTGATGTATTCAAATAACACTACTGATATTTGATTATATATATAATAAATTGCATAATTCATTTGTCTTACATTTCAATGACAATTTCCAAAGTCTCAAGTTCACTTCCTTTGTTATATCCTTTAATTTCATTTCCCAGGTATGTCTTACAGTTTCTTCACCAGCATAACATAAGCTACTAGGTTTTTACCTACAATTTTTGATACTATTATAGGGGTGCATATGTATGTGTACATAAATATATGTACACACACCCAGATATGTATATATATATATCTGTGTGTATAGATATACATATACACATAAATTGATACAAATCTAGTCTTTGAGATAAAATTAGAGGATTGAACTCAATTACCTGTTTCTAAGTTTCTAGGGTACTATAATCCTTTCTTACAGCCTATCTGGAGATTTGCTTTATTCATGGGGAAGAAACATACTTACTCATAGGTGTTTGGGGCACTATTGCTTATCTCCATATGAGACTAACTACAGCTGATCAATTAGTGACCAGTTTTTTGCTGAAAAAAAATGTCTAACATTAATTCAAATTATTTATTGATTAACAGGTTAATGAGGTTAGTATTTCTCTATCTCATTCTATTAGAAAACTTTGTTCATTGGTCTGTTTTTCCTTTAACAATCCCTTGTTTTTTTTCAATTTTGCTAATCCATACCATAATCTATAGCAGCCAAATTTGTCCAAGACACTTTCATTAGAAAAACTAAAGAACTTTACCTTATTATCTACTCTGTGTTTGAATAAATCTGATAACTGGACAGTTCAGTCTTACTGAGACTTGCTACACTTTCAAAAGTATACGAAATCTAAAACAGGGTTTTTAAAAATTTGTGATTTTGTTTTGTTTTTAATTGACATGCAATAACAACATATTTTGTGGTATAGTGTGGTGTTTTGATATATGCATACATTGCGTAAAAATCAAATCAGGGTATTTAGCAGATCCGTCACTTCATTCATTTATCATTTCTTTGTGGTGAGAACATCGAAATTCCTCTCTTCTAGCTATTTTGAAATATACAATAAAACAGGTAACAGATGAATAGATAAATAAATTGTGGTAGATATACACAATGAAATAATATTCAGACATAAAAAAGAATGAAATTCTGTCATTTCCTGCAACATGAATGAACCTGGAGGACATTGCATTAAATAAAATAAGCCAGGCAGAGAAAGACCAATACTGCATGATCTCACTTATGTAGAATGTAAATAGGTTGATCTCACAGGAGTAGACAGTAGAATCATGGCTACCAAGGGCTGGGGAGGGAGGCGGATAGTGAGAGACTGGTCAATGGGTACAAAGTTACAGTTAGATGGGAGAAATCAATCCTGATATTCTATTATACAGTAGGATGACTATCAATTTAGGTCTTGAGATTAGTATTAGCAAAAAGAAAAAAAAAAACTTTCAAGGTAATTTTGCTAATTCCTGGGTCTATATCTCCAGAGTCCCTAGACTTAGGAAATGAACACCACTTGAATGCTTATTACCTTTAACTTTTACTTAAAGTCAAGAACAACCATATAAACTTGCCTGCATTCAAAGTATAGAAAAAAGGAGAATTACAGAAATGATCCACCGCCATTTATACAGTAGAAATAAAAGAGCTTGAAAATTTCACTAAAAATTTTCATAATTTAAATTCTATCATTAAACTGGATGGGTAACAGCTCTATACTGCTTTTGAAAAGTTTGTATAAACCATGAATTTTTAATTAGCTAATTCTGCAAGCGCTACATCCATTACATTTCAAATACAGTTTTGAAATGCCAAACTTTTTCACCGATACTTTTAAAAAGCAATTAAGAAATACACGTTCAATTCAGACTAAAATGTGGACTTTTTAATATACTTAACACAGGGGCATAAAAAGACAAACTGCCATAGAAAAATCATCTTTCTAACTAAAATTAGATGTTGTCAATGAATATGTTGTTTTCCTAGAAACTTTTCCAACCTGGCTCCTATGGAGCTGCGGCATGTGCATCCAGAGGAGAAGTAACAGCAGGGTCTGGTGAGGCGGTTTCTTCAGTGCCTTCTTGAATTTTCCCCCCTTTTAGCAGTGTTGGAAATAGGTCTGGAAAAGCATAGGAAAGCTATATCAAATTTCCCTTAGGGGGTTTGTTCCATACTGTTTTAGCGACTTTGCTGCACAGAGAAGGTTCTCTATGGTATGACATTAAATATTCATTTTCACTAATGAGTCCTCCCTCCCGGGTCAAATTAACCATATCCTCAAGATGAATATAATGACATTTGTATTTACTCAAATTAGGAGATATCTGAAAATATGCATGTGTGGATTAGATCAGAAACATCCTTACAACTACACATACATATATACAATTTCTACAGAAAGGTGAACTGTTTAGGGTGGTAGCCTTTATATAAAATGAAATGTGATGCTTCGTGACAATGTGGGAACTTTGATGTTGTCTTTCTAAGTTGTACCATCAAAAATGTCTAAATATTATATGCTCTTATAAAACCTAGAATATATAGAATGGGTGGTCTAATTATTTCCATGTATAATATATAAAAGCAGTTTATATATATGGTCAATAAATATGTGTAGACAATAGCTACATATATGCAAATGTCAAACTAAAACTAAAATAGAAGGAATTATATTTTTAACCTTGAAAAAGAAAGATAATATTATATTCTGGAACTGTCATTCTTAATTTGGTAAAATAATTAGCATAATTGAACGTAACATAAAAGTATATTTTGATTTGAGTTTCCCCCAATATTAGCTATCTGACAGGTAGTAATGCTACTGATAATTTAGTTACAGTTTCTTCCTAAAATTCATAAAAATGCTGTTCTTCTGAGTATTGTCTTCAGCTTTAGTGAAAACGAACATGGTAATAAGTATCTGAAGAAGAGAGGTTGCTAAAACAGTAACTATTAATCTAAATGCTCTTAGTTAGATCATTTAACCTGTACAAGGGTGGGTTAGACATTAGAAAACCAATTCTAAATGAATTCTTATATTATGACTAAAGATAAATATAAATTATAAATTTTATCACTTACTAATTTCCATATGGTGCTAGTATATTAAAAACAAGCAATGACAAAGACTAAATTTTGAAATGGTAGTAACAAAAATAATATTGAAAGCTATCACATTTAAATAAATTTTTCTATGTTTTCATATCAATATGGATAGCCCTATATGAAAAGGACATCTGAAATATATGATTTATGTATGGTACTTAATTTGTTAAGATCTATTTCAATTATATTCCCATCCCTAATTGTCCCCTCTTAATTTATAATTTTAACTAAACCACTAATATTTGAAAACATTGTAAAATAATATCAACAATATAATTTTTGACAAATATTCCTAAACCCACTTACCACATGGCTATAACATATTTGTACATAGGGTTAAATTATAGTTATTCAACAGGTACTTTGTTTAACAGAACACAAAACCAGTAAAAATATCTATTTCTGCTGGATATATTTTGTCTCATCATTCTAGAAATATATATTTGATTATTTCAAAGCCACAGTTAATAAAATAATAAGGCATTTTGAAAAAAATTAGTTCTGAAAAACAAATTATCACTATGGAAAGTAGCAATTTACAACTAAAATTAGAAATACCAAAGGTGTTAATGCAATCTCTTTAATAATGATGGTAGAATAAGATAAAATAAAAATGGATCATAAAGAATAAACTCTAAAAACAGAAATGAAGATTCAAGATGTCAGGAAGAAACATTTGAAATAGAGAATTCAAGGAAGAATCTGACACTAACCTCCTAGGATATTTAAATTAAAATCAAAATAGTCTAGTCAGTCAAAGTGAAATATTCTATTTACAAACAACTTTTTTGTGGCTTAAATATGTTCACGTAGCTGGACAAACAACTTTTTTGTGGCTTAAATATGTTCACGTAGCTGGGCTCGGTGGCTCAGCCTGTAATCCCGCGCCTTTGGGAGGCTGAGGTGAGTGGATTGCCTGAGCCCGCGGGTTCAAGACCCGCCTGGGCAAGCGAGACCTCATCTCTACAATAAATCAAAAAATTAGCTGGGCGTGGTAGCACGTGCCTGTAATTCTAGCTACTTGGAAGGCTGAGGCGGAAAGATCGCTGGAGCCCAGCAGGTCGAGGCTGCCGTGGCCAGGAGTGGCCACTGCACTCCAGACTGGGCAACAGAGTGAGACTCCAACTCAAAAAAAAAAAAAAAAAAGTTCACGTTTATTTCCCTCTGTTAATAAAACCCACTAAAATAGGAAAATGTATTTCACATTTTGAAGGATAAACTCTATTAATAGTTTACTATAGCATGGACAATGCCATCCTGTGGGGGGAAAAGAAATCTATGGTAACAGAAACTTCTAAGATGAAGGTGCTCACCAACATAATATTGCAGAAATTTAAAAATAACAATTTAAAATTGTACAATCAGAAAACATTTTGAATTTAAAGTGTGGTCAGGTGCAGCTGTGCATGACCAGAATAAATAAATAAAACAGGCAAAACAAAACAAAAACTACAGAAGGGGAGATTCCTTAAAGACCAATAAACATGAGCAAATAAAATCTTTCCAACTTATTTATGAAAATAGAGTTCATAAATGATTCAGTGTTAAATATATCTTTAAATTTGAAGATATCAAAGTTAAAACAGAAAAGTAGTAACTCTAGTTTGGTACTTTTTTTTTAACAGGTTGTACAAGGAAGTGGAATTCAAAAGACTGAAAAGAGTAAATTGTGAAAGAAAACAAACAAAAACAGAGAAAATTTTGTTGTGAAATAAAAGCAGTCGATGAGAATTGTTTTCAGAGATATGACAAGTAAGCCAAGCATATTGTACAGCTGAAATTAAATATAGGCTCCCAAAGCCGCAGACGCTGCAATGGACTGAATGTCTCTATTCATCCCCAAAGTAATATGTATAAATCCAAGCCCAATGTGAATATATTCAGAGATGGAACCTTTGGGAGTGATTAGGTCATGAGGGTGCAGCCCTACTGAATGGAATTAGTGCCTTAGAAAAGACACTCCAGAGACCCTTTCCCCCTTTCCACCATGTGAAAGCACATCATAGAAAATTGGGTATCTATGAACTAGAAATAGGGCCCTTACAAGACACCAAATCTACCACCACCTTGATCGTGGACTTTCCAGCCTTCAAAACTGTTAGAAATAAACTGCTGCTGTTTTTAAACTATCTGGTCTGTGGTGTTTTACTATATCAGTCTTAAGAGACTAAGATAGACACTGTAACATGCGAAACATGACACATCGGCACATGCATATTCTTTCTTCTCTTTAGATGATTACATCAAATAAAAGGACTTGGCACACATGTACTAAATTATATTAGCAAATATATATATATATATATATATATATATATATATATATATACATTTTAAGGCAGCTTCTTAAAACAGAGTATGAGCTATAGTTTTAAAGAAAGAAGCCAGAACTTTAGAAGTATTATTGAATTCTCAAGTATTAAGATGAATAAACAAATGAAGCTAGAGAATGATAGAAACCTCATGAACCATGTTAAATATAGACTCTACTACTGAATGAGATGAAGATCAATGTTGTTAGCTGGTATTAAAGTGTTTTAAGGTTCCCAGTGAGAATGGAATAGAGAATCAATAGAAGACGGTAGTGAATCAATGGAAGACAACATGTAGGTTCACTCACAAGGACTGGAACCAATCTGAATTTACCAGTGACATACAGAATTATGTAGCACTAGGGAAGGTAGATGAGAAAACTACAATAATCCAAGTGGATTCTCTGGTGACATAAGTTTTTGAAAAAACTATGATAACCAAATATATATATTGTGTGTACATTTGTGCTAGATTATTTTTTTATAGTTTTAAAATATTTAAAGTCTTTAAAATACCATTTTAACTTGGAAATACCGCAAAGGACTGACTGCTTGTGTCCTTCTCTCCCACCCAAATTCACATGATGAAATCCTAAATCCCAACGTGATGGTGTCTTTATAAAAGGGATCTGAGAAAGCTTTCTTAGCCTCTTTGCCCCACATGAGGATAAGACAAGCTGGCTGTCTGAAAGCAAGAAAAAGGTCTTCACCAGAATGCAACCATGATAGAATGCTGATCTTGGATTTTGAGCCTCTGAAACCGTGAGAAATACATTTCTGTTGTTGATAAGCCATCCAGTCTATGATCCTTTGTTATAGCATCCCAAATGAACTAAGACAAACACCTACCAGGTGTGGTATGCTATGTGGCTCCAAAAGTAGTGAATCATACCATAAGGCATCTCTGTCTCTCTACTATACATTTTAGGTGACACCAGCCTACAGGGGAAAATGTAACTTGTGGTAACAACAGAGTCTTACAAAAAAGAATGGCAAATTTTTCTGTTAAGCCAATGTCTTAGTTTAGGATGCTATAATAGAATACCATAGACTGGGTGGCTTAAGCAATAAACATTTGTCACATTTCTGAAGGCTGAGATATCCCCAAGATCAAGGTGCCAGCAGATGCAGTGTCTGGTAAGTGCATTCTTTTTCTTTTGCAGATGATGATCTTCTCATAGTATCCTCACATGGCCAAGAGCAAAAAGAGAGGAAGTAAACTCTTTTAAGACCGCTAATTCCATTCATTAGAGCTCTACCCTCATTGCTAATGACCTCCCAAAGGCTGCATATTCAAATACCATAACATTGGGAATTAGGTTTCAGCATAGGGGAAAGGGTGGACACAACCCCTCAGTCCATAGGGCAAGTCCCTTAGGAAATTTCCAAATCCAATTTATTGTAACGTTTCTTGGCTGAACAGTGGGCAGGGGTCAGAGATGCCTCCAGGAGGTGGAAACAAAGCTGGGTCCTTAAGTCTTTGGAATGAAAGCACACAATCTATCCCTGGCTCTAGTCCTCATTAGGGGTTTGCTGATAAGATGCAGCAATACCCCTTGGATGTCAGGGACTTCCTACTCTAGATGTTCCATCCTAGAGTGCTTGCTCCTGTTCACCCTTAAAAAACTGCTTCCCAACCTAAAACTAAAACAAACAAACAAAAATGTTCTAAGATTAAGTTGTGTTTGGTTATTTGCATGATATCAGAGATAGTCAGAACTGGCTAGAAAATAACAACTTAGAGTAAATATATAAACAAAAATAGTTACATATAATATTGGCAGCAGGTGAAAGTAATATGAAACCCTGATAGAATGGCAACTAGGGGAAAGAGAGACATCTAAAATGGCGGGGGGCAGGGGGGCTCTCTAAAGAGTCAAAAATAAATCTTAAAACACAAATTTCACAGTTGTATGGTTTTAAATGCTACTATTAGATTATTTTAAAGACTGGGGAAAAACTACACTGAGATATTCCTAGCTTCTGATTATGGTAAAATAGCCGGGGTTGGGCTAAGTGTTCTGCTAAAAATAAGAATAAACTTCAGGGTGGGAGAGAATGAGAGTACTTGAGAGAGATTAAAGGGAAGCAGAAAGAAAAGGAGGTGACACTCTTGAAAGATGGGAGCCTTCAAAGAAAAGTTTCATATTTTAGACACCCCCTCCTACCCCACATTGAGGGCACCCTCTCTTTACAATGTGAAGGAGGGCACTGACAGGAGGAAGACGGGTAGACTCAAGCAGAAAGCTGTAGTTTTATGATACCCTAGAGGAATCCAAAGTGAGACATTTTGTTTTGCAGAGAATCTGTACATTGGAGGTGGGGGGTGGTGCTAAGGAGAGGGAGCCACAGAATGGCAAGTCCAAAAACTGCATCTTCATATTCCTCTGTCTTTATCCGACTCTTAAACTGGTTTTGTGCTGGCGGAGACTACAAGCATCCTACAGGGAAACAGTGGAAAGTCTGAGGGAGTTTGATAGAGATCTCTGCACCCGCACCCTAAGGGAGACAGGAGTCTGCAGTTCAATTTCACTCAAATTCAAGAGGCTTTGAAACCTCTGGTTTTCCACTCAAATACCAAAAAGTACCATGTTGTCGGAATACAAACCTTGTATTCTGACCAAGGAACTGTCTCTATAATCAAGTAAAAAACAAAATACACTGAAATCACCCTAATGAAGTTAAAACAAGACAACAGTAGATTGATTTGTGAGCAAATTAACTGTCTGCTAGAAGAAAACTCAAAGGTTTTTAGGGCAATATGGAAATACAGTCTTTAAAATATATCATCCACAATGGACAGAATATGATAAAAATTAACTAAACAAGTGAAGAAACAGGAAACGTAGCCCAGTATAAAGAGGAAAAAAAAAATCTGTCAATTGAAACACATAGGTTTTCAGTTGTGGGAATCTGCTGGGGGAGGAGAGGGCACACCTCATCAACAAGGATACCTGCCTAACGAACATTTGTATACCTAACCCTGAATTGTACCTCACATCTTTAAAATAATAATAATAAAAAAGAAACACATAGACAAACTCGATGTTGAAGTTAACGGAGAGGACTTAAAAGAGTAAGGACAATTATTTTAAAGAATCCATAAAAAATATGAATATAATAAATGGAGATTTTCAGGAGAGATATGAAAACTACAAAACAGACAAAAGAACCAAGAACAATGCAATCTCTAAAATAAAAAATCCATTAGTTGAGACTAGAAACATATTGGGCAAGGCAGAGAAAATCATTGAACCTGAAATTCTGGATAATAAAAATAATCCAAATCAAAGTATACAGAAAAAATATATATTGAAAAAAAGAATTTCATTGACCTGAGGGATGAATGAAGGTGTCTTACATATGTGTATCTGGAAATCCAGAAAGAGAAAAGAAAGAGACTGGTCATAAATACTGTTTGAAAAAATAACTAGGCTGGGCTCGGTGGCTCAGCCTGTAATCCTAGCATTTTGGGAAGCCAAGGCGAGAGGATTGCCTGAGCCTGTGGGTTCGAGACCTGCCCAGGCAACTTGGTGAGACCTCATTTCTGCAATAAATCAAAAATTAGCCGGGCATGGTAGCATGCGCCTGTAGTTTTGGCTACTTGGAAGGCTGAGGTGGAAGAATCGCCAGAGTCCAGCAGGTCGAGGCTGCAGTGGCCAGGAACGTGCCACTGCACTCCAGTCTGGGTGACAGAGTGAGACTCCAACTCAAAAAAAAAAAAAAAGAAACAAAAAATAACGAAAATATTTTCTCAGTGTCATCACAGAGAAACACACAGATTCAGGAAGTTCAGTGAATTCAAAGCAGGATAAAAAACAAACAAAAATTTATTGCTTCTTTTAAAATTATGAACTTGGGAGGTTTTAATTTCAGATAGCATTTGTCTTTTATGAAACTAAACTTAAAACTAATATATTAATCGTTTTATACGTGGTTACAATAAGTAGCAAATGTGTTAGAAGAGTGACTTTTTGCTGAAATAATAAGTGCATTGAGGCCTGGAAAATACAAGGGATTTGAGCTGATATATAAATATCACTAAATTAAAAACAGAATAAAACCTTAAATACTTCTAGAAACATGTAAAGATTATAACTGACCAAATGATATTTATGGTGTAGCTTCCATTTTCTTTTCTGTTTGTACATTTTATAAATAAACTTTTAAAACATCACTGTAATCATATGCCACTTCTCTTTTAGGATTGCTGGTGGATAGATACCGCATTATTTTAGTTCATGGTTTGGCAGAGTAGAATGCTAATATGAAATCTAACAGAATAAAATAACCATATAATGATTATGGCAATTATATGAAATACTGAAGTTCAAAGACATACATGGAAAACATCTAAAAAGTAAGATCTATGGAGAAATTCTTAGTAAAAGGTATGATCAAGAAAAAAAGAATTTCCAGTTGCCAATTCAAAGCAAGGTATTGCAAATCAAAAACATTTTTAGCCTGTTAAATTGGCCAAAATACATATCATAAATATTCAATATTGATGTGTAATTAATATTAATGCTATATGGTAAGTTCTAAAAAACTGAGTAAAATGTGGGGTTGCATCACTGGGTTAGCTTCATAAAACAGAAACCATTTCCCAAATGTGTAATATCCATATTTGCATTATTTCAGTTTTACTCCAGGATTCCACACTGTTAAAGAAAAATTATTAGCTTTGGTGAAGTAGATTTTGTTTTTTGGGTTTTTTTTGAGTTGGAGTCTCACTCAGTCACCCAGACTGGAGTGCAGTGGCCGCTCCCGGCCGCCGCAGTCTCGACCTGCTGGGCTCCGGCGATCCTTCCGCCTCAGCCTTCCAGGTAGCTGGAACTACAGGTGCGCGCTACCACGTCTGGCTAATTTTTCTGATTTTAGTAGAGATGAGGTCTTGCCAAGTTGCCCAGGTGGGGCTCGAACCCGCGGGCTCAGGCAATTCACTCACCTCGGCCTCCCAAAGTGCGGGATTACAGGCTGAGCCACAGAGCCTGGCCTAGATTTTTATATGGTACTAACAGAAGTATAATTTTTTTTTTTTTGAGTTGGAGTCTCACTCTGTCACCCAGGCTGGAGTGCAGTGACATGCTCAGGGGGCCATGGCAGCCTAGATCTGCTGGTCTCAGGTGATCCTTCCACCTCAGCCTTCCAATTAGCTGGAACTACAAATGCACGTCAACATGCCTGGCTAATATTTTGATTTATCGTAGAGATGAGGTCTCGCAAAGTTGCCCAGGCTACTCTTGAACCGTGGGCTCAGGCAATCCTCTTACCTTGGCCTCCTAAAGTGCTGGGGTTATAGGTGTGAATCACCACACCTGGCCTGAAGTATAATTATTAATTTCATGCTTACTGTTTGCCAAATAATTTGAGGGACTTGGTTTTATTGTGAGCAAAGCACATAAAAATCTGTCTTTGAAATATTTATTTCTAAGTAATGATGTGCATCAAAGGCTTATAATTTGGAGATTTGGATATAAATAAAATTTATATGTAAGGTTTATAGAAGAAAATAATTTACATTATCATTGATACTTATGAAGTTTATGTGACTGACTAAAGACATATTTTGCAAAAGTTATTTTCTTGACAAAAATTACTTTGATACATTCAGCCATGTGAAGAAAACCATATAAGGTAAGTGTGCGTTTGTGGGCATGTGTGTGTGTGTTGAAGTGAAATGTGTAAAAAAGGAAAATGCAGTCATTTTCATATATTTGAAAAATAATAGTAAATAACTTAATTTTTCTGTAGTATAACTTATACTTTTTTGTTCTATATGTTAAATCAATACATCATCTCAAATCATTTTAGAGCCTTTTTCATCAATTGTTATAAAAATTTTTGTCATAAATTACTATAGCAACAGAACTATTGCTTACAAATAATGACAACTGTAGTCTGGACATTTCCTATTGCCTAACAGGGTAATCATCACAGTGTTATTTATCGTACCCAAAACACATTAAATATACACACTCTCTCTCTTCTTTGATTCATTAATTCACAATTAGTTGTTTCACATGATAAACTTTTCTCTAATTTCAACTTAAAATTTATCATCATAAACATACTATATTGTTATAATTGCATAACTCAATTATTCTTTTCCAAGAAACTTTCATGTACCCTAAACTGTCTTGGACGTCCATGATGATTTGCAACTTGATCATGAAACTTTCTTACCTTCCCCCTTCTTACAAGGTGTTCGTGAAACTGTACAATTATAAGATAATTCTGTTATAGGATACTCAATTTCACTTGTAGAGCTTTGGAAATCAAAGTAGAGTTATGGAAATTCTTTTGTTTTTTTAAGTGAGAAAGCAGGATTTACTGAGAGGACAGAGAAGCTCCCACAGTGGGAGGGGACCTGAATGGGTTGCTCTGAGTTAGGGAAATTCTACCAGGCTGAACTATCTGCTATCCAGATATTTTCCATTGTTTCCATTGTTACACGTATGAAAATATTTATACTGATATTTTAATAACTATATTTTAGACATTTAATAATAGGCAAAAAACCAAAGATCTACAACTTCTGAAAACTGGAAATATAATAATGAAGTATATTATTAGTAGAAGGAAGATATACAAAGGCAATTTAATTCCTTGTAAACCCTGCAGATTAATTCTATTGAAAATTCATATTATTTTCTAATTTGTATGATTTAAGTATGTGGCTATGTGTTAAATACTAGGAATACTGTTCTCTCTTTATAGGTTTTTGATAAAGCAGTTAAATGCAAAAGTAGACATGATAAAGTGCATTGCATGATATTATAGTTTTACAAATATTTTAGTTCAAAAAATTTCTCCCAAAAGAGTAAAGGGTACATAAGAATATAAATCTGAATGAATTGCTTTGCTTAAATTCAATAATTACAAATATAATACATTTTTATCACAAACTATTTTAAAGTAAATTTTAGACATAGTAATATTATAATTCTAAATACTGTAGTTAGCCTACTTGAAAAATATAATTTCCTACAGAACTATAATACCATTTTCATACATCATAAAATTAATATAGATTCTTTAATGTTATCTAGAAATGTAGTTTATTTTCAAATTTATCTATATATCCAATTAAGATCTACATCTTGCATTTTGCTATATCTCTTCCTTTTTATTTTTATTTTTGTTCATTTTTTTTTAAGGTGAGAAAGCAGGATTTACTGAGAAGACAGAAAAGCTCCCATAGTGAGAGGGAACCCAAGGGGGCTGCCCATCTCTTCCTTTTTAATCTGAACAGTTCTTTTCCTCAAATATTTCACCTTGTGATTTTGCCATTCTTTGACAATCTTTGCTGAATTAATTATTCCATTAATTTTGAAAAATGGTGGTTTCTAATTCTATCATTACTTCTGTATTTAGGAGGCATTTTTCTGTAACAAAAAGCTGTCCCTCATCAACTGGCACCATCTGGTTACCCAGAAATAGTGTTCCTACTGGAAAATAAACATAAATGCTTAATTCTTTCTTTTAATTACAAAGTTTCAGGGTAAGGATTTGGTGCAGTAGCTAATACAAAAATAAGGCCTTTTTTCCTGCTTCCCATTTCTTTCCCTCTCTAATTCTGGACATCGGGGTAGATTCATGGATCTTAATACACTTAATATGTCTTAATCAATTTCTTGATGTTATAATTGCCACAATCTTGGCTAATAGTAGCCCCATCAGATCAGTTTCTATATTCTCACAAACACACACAGAGTTCAGTAACATTTTACAACTATATTTATTTAGTATTCTTGAGTTATTCTAATTGAATAAAGCTTTATGAAGGCATTGAGAGACTAGCCATTGCCAATTCATGACAATCATAAATATTTTAACAACATACTTTAGGAGACAAGCAATCATCTTTAAAATGCATAATCTAAAATTGATGTGTCTAATTTTTCTGGATATTTTTAAGTTCTTTTAAAAGTATAATTAAGCATGCATGTATTGAAAAACAATAATAACATGATGAATAAAAAGCACATAAAACAACTTATTCAGCTAACTAATATGCTCCTTTACTTATTTGTGATCTGAAAAAGAAAAATCAGTGTTTACCGATCTTCAATTATTTTAGCCACTATTAAAAGGTAACACTATATTGCTAAACATGAAGAACAATTAAAATCACATATAACACAGCTATCATTGAGTTTTGTTACATATATTTTCCTAAATAAAGTCATATGCATATCCATAATAAGACTAAGGTCTTAAAATATAACAAAATTAATCTAAACAAAGATTGTTTTATTGGATATTTGTATGATAATTAATTTTCATTTCTTATACAGTTAGTTAATGACTTTAAAGAATTCTGGGAGATCCTACATATTTAAAATAAAAAATTAAAGAAATACAAAAAATTAAAAAGTAAAAAATTTAAAAAAAAGAATTCTTGGTAAAGATGACTCGTGTCCCTTGGTAATCCATAATACTTTGGATCAAATATAACTTTGTTCCTCTTAAAGGCTACATGAATTATTGCCTCACAATCTATTCAAAATGAGAACAAGTTATTTGTATTCTGTGACATCCGTGAATTTCAGTTACTTAGATTTTCATTGCAGAATTCAATAAATTCTAAGTTCAAGCAATATTATGGAGTTATTTAAATAAATGGAGTTCCCTAAAACACACAACTAAATAGACACACATATATACATACTAAAATTTATATACATTTAAAAATATAATGTGTTATAAATATACACACACACACAAAATCATTAACACCACCATATTGAAAGACCTTCTTAAAGGTTTCTGAAATATAGCATTTTCAAAAGAAAGTTCTACATATCAATTTGCAAAAGAAAGTTCTACATATCAACACAAGGGTGATTTATATAAATACAAATATGTTGCCGGTTTGTTTAATTTTATAAATAGAACTTAACTGACCAAGAGAAGTACGACATCAGCTTTTAAGTACCACTGAACAGCATGTCTTGGGCACAAGCAGGCATTCAGTCAATACACAGCGCATGGAATAAATGGATGCATATTTTCATTTTGTTCAATATTTTTTGTTACTTTCTCTTCTCTGCAGTATAATAAGAAGGTATTTTTGATATGTGGAGGAATACTGTGCCCTTAAATACTTTGTACTTTTTCCACCACTTATCACATTTTCTATCAATTAATTTGATTTCATTTCAAAGTTTAAATTCAAAATCTTCAGTTAGAGAAAGAGAGCCACTGAAAAAGAAAATTCACGTAAGCACAAAACAGCTTTATTGAATGTTTTTAGTATTTTCCTATAGTGACCATTTGTTATGACTAGAAACAAAACATAGAATTGACTTATGTTGCCTTTTCCTTTGTTTCTTTCACTTGACATATAATGCGATTCTTTTGAGTAGTCGTTAATACATGTTTGCCCATTCTATAGTCGTGTATTCTCTTATAGTTTTGCGTCTTAGAAACACTGTGGGCTTTAGGTTTTTTTCTATCATTTACCATTATTTTAAATTGATTGTTAGATTAGAAATAACTGGGTAATTACAAAAGGAAAACCTCACACATTTCAAATATACATTAAAAAATGTACTATAATTTTGATGCACTCCTCTTCTTCTTCTATAAAGTTGGATAATACTTAGGCCAGACAGAATGGGAAATAAAGAAAAAGATCTAAACTGTGCTTATTAGCACAAAAAGCTTGCAGCAAAGTGATTTGTCAAACGAAGAAATATTAAGAAAAGTATTATTAGAGATGGACGCACATTTATACTTTGGCCAAAGGCATAGATTTCTACAGCTATGAAACTTTAAATAGCATCTAACACCTAAAAGTTATTATGGTCAATTATAATCTCTGCCTCAGTAGACTGAAAAAAGATGGTTTCTCTTATTGAAATAGACATAAATACAAAAAAAATTCCCTAAAGCTAAATTAAATGAAGTAACTAAAAGAGTCATTTTTAAGCAAGAGACAACATTCCTTTACAGATAATACTGATGTACTTTTATGCATTTCTATGTGATCTATTATCCTGTCACAAACTTTAATTGAATTCTTCCTAAAACTTCCTTTATGTTTTATGCACAGATATATGAATCTAATCTCTGCTCTAGAACCTGAATCTACATGTTTTTTCCATCCCCCAAAAAATTCTCTAATGTTGAAGTTCATGACACTTTATATTTTATGTGGTTTGCAGAGTAGTATTCTGTAGGTGGTCTAATTATTACTGTTGCTATTAATTTTAAAAATATTGCATATCCTCCAACCTAGCAAAAAGTGGACTATTTTTCCAATTACACACTTATCAAACATTGCTATTTATGAGTAACATAGTTTGGTGAATGAAGAGGAATGAAGAGGAACTCAGATGTGATTTTTATGTCAGCTACAAAATGTGCCCTAGATTAAGTACTTGTGAAAGGATATTTTATAAAAGTACTACTTCTTCATTAATGTATTTAGATTGACTTTAAAAATAAATTTAGGAACACATTAAATTCATTAACTATTATTATAACTCTCACTCCTCCCCCCAAAAAAACCCTTTTGTTAGTCAGAAACCTAAATACATAAAAATGTAAAATAAGATAGTGAATCAAAAGTCACATAATATGCTTTGGCCATCCCTCATATACCAACTGAAATCTAAACTTCTTAAAAATAATAATAATAAATATTACTAAGTAACTATGTAATCATAATAAAAACTGGTAACATAGAGTCAAAATATCTCTGAAAATAGCTAATAATTCTGAAAGCACCAATTTAGAAAATGAAGACAACTTAGCTTAATTCTATAAAATACTAAATGATGATTTAAGACTTCAAAATAATGAACTTTCTAATTTTCCTACTATAGAGTGCACAAAATATTATAGTCTCAGTGATTTAAGTATTTTAGAAGTTTTATAGTTACAAATATTTTTTTCCTATTAGATTAGAGCTGAAATTTAACTTCAGTCATTTGGAAATTAGAATTTTATGGTCATTTGCTTTGTAAACTCAAACATTAACCATCTTGGTGGAAGCCTGTACAAAATGCTCTGTTTCAAAATCCCTTTGAAAAGAGGTTCTAAAGCACATACCTCAAGCATCAGATTTTTTTTTTAAATTAGAGTGATACCGTCTTGTATATTTTGTACAGACTGCAAGCCCATGTTAGAAGTGCGGAATTCATATTTATTTCCCCTAAAACAACACTTGAGTCAACTATAACCTACTTTAAACAAAATACTATTCAAACTCAATTTTCCAAAAGTCTCATACAGTAAGTTTCCAAAATAAAAAATTGCACTGAATACGATTTTTAAATCACTGCCTACTCCTATCTCTTTGCTGCCTTGCATATTGCCTGCTATCTTAGAATGGTCAAGGAACTTTTCAATAAAAAGGAATTTTAGCCAAAAAGCAATGCTTTTATATACTAACTGTCACTGAAAGTACAAATTTTAATTTTCTTCATTTATATAACCCAGTTCTTTAAATCTTAAAACTAGGGATTTAAAATTACACTTTTTAATTTTTTAATAACATTTGACTATAAATGTCTAATATGAAAACTTTAAATGTAATTTTAATCAGTTGGAAAAGTATGCCTTTAGTTGCTTTTTCCCTTCAGAATATAATTTAGCCTCTAGCGTATGTCTAAATTTAGTAATAATTATCCATAAAGTATAATCTTGTTTTGTGCTCTAATTTGTATGCAATACTAATCCCAACCATGATTAGGCTGTCAACATACTTTCTTTAACAAAATAATAACTTATTAGGTCATGAATGTCCAAGGTGGGGTGGAGAAAGAGGAATGATATTAGAAAAATATAAAATATGAAATATTAAGGATAAGTGTTATTTTCATCATTTTAAAAAATAAATTTTTGTTTGTGTACTGGGTTGCAATGTAAACAATATTTTGTCTATGGCAAAAAAATGTTAAAAGATACTACATAGGAGAATTAAAGGAGAGCTGTAGGAAATAAAGTTCTTTAGCTTTGTTAAGACTAAAGCCTATAAAAGGCAGTATAGTGATTCACAAATACTAAATCACTCAAATTTTTGAAGATTACCAGGTATTATATAATACAAGTCAATGAATAAAATGTACTGATTTCTCATTTTGCAAAGCATATTATTTAAATTATTCAAATTAGGTCTCTTCCATCTGGAAGGGCTTCTTGAAATTCCTGGTTGCCCAGTATTTTGAACTCATTGTCCCCCTATTCCGAAGATCTCTAATAATAATATTCTCCTGGGGCAGTACCAAGTCAGTTAACCAAAAGAACAGTCTTGTATGCACCCTGCAATATTGGAGTTAACTTATGGCCTATGCTTTTAGTACAGCTCTCTCAACCTACTCATTATTCACTCCGCATTGGGGCCCCTCTCTCTTCTGTTCTCCTCTCTGTGGTTCCTTGTTTTTTCTATGAGTCCTTCAAAACTATTACATACATTCTTATTTTTTCCTCAGATGTTCAGTACATACTTCAGGACCTTTGTTAACTTGTGAAGTAATGCTAACAACACTAATTTGCTAATTTGCACTACTATGTTAATATGCACTACCATTATAAAACTAGTAAATAAGTTACCAAAAAAGGAGATACCCAAAGGAGATTCCAACCACTCCCTTCCTCTGCAATGATGAGAACTGTCAATTATGCTATTACTCCTTTCTCCTTTGTACAGATCAAAATCGCCATCTCTCTATCTCCAGAAAGATATCTGTTTACAATGTCGATCACTTTCCAAAGGCTCTGTCCCAAGATTCAACATCAAAAGATAGGTGTCCCTAGAGCCAAGGAGCTCAAATATTTCCACATCACTCCTTACCCCTCCATGAATATGGGTAGGTTTAGTCTCCATCTTCTCTTTCTTTGAGTCCTGAATACTTCATAACTTTCTAGGACTCAACAGCATTTTAAATAATAAATTATTAAAAGGACGACATATGTTGAAAACCACATTGAGATAGAAAACATCTTTAACATTTTAATTTATTAAAGCCTGTATCCTACCACTTTGCATCTCTAGAATCTCACACACCTATACACACACATACAATGGGAGCTACTCCTACTGCCCAGATTTTTTTTACTCATCCATAAAACTGGGACAAAACAGTATATATTTCATAGAGTTCTTTTTCAGAGAAAAAGAATTAGCGTATATAAAGTACTGGGAACAATGTCTGAAACATAGTCAAGTAAGCATAATAAGTATGCTATCACTATAATTATTAATACTGCTGCTGCAATTGGTGTCATCATCAACCTCATGTGAAGCAGTTTAAAGGGAGAAACATGTATTAGAATGAGACAAATTTTTATGGAAATCCTGACTCCCTGAAGGAGAGATATTGCCATTATGTAAGATATTTTCTTATACTTTATAGGCTTCAGTTTCCTTATCGATAAAATAACAATATATAACTGGCAGAATTTTTGTAAGAATTAATTTGAAAATGTAAGTAGAATGGTAGGCAAACAATAGGTGCTGTCTGAATTGATTCTGCTTATCACCTCCCACTCAAGCCAAATAATAACACTCTGAAATCACTCCTAAGCATTATGCCAGAAATTCTAAAACTTCCACTAGGGAATAATGGTTTCTTAAGATATAGAGAAACAGCCTAAACTACATTCTGTAACATGTACAGAAATGAAGCCTGTTAGTAACACTAAAACATAAGTAATTAATACACACTAATAAAGATATTTGAATATTTGTGATATTGCTGTTAAATGAAATTTTAACTATTAATTGTCCTTTGCTTTAACTTCGTTTTCCCATATTTTCCTTTAAAAATGAAATATCTTATTTCATCACTATGCTTTTAGCTTTTAAAAAGTCCATGCCTTGATGTGCCTACAATTTTTAATAAGCTGGTGGATTCAGTCATCATGTCTGTATTTAATATTTAAAGACTACTGACAAAAAAATTATTAACTTCCCTGTTTAAAGGATTTTTCTTATCACCAACATTTTCTCCATATTTATAATAACTAATCTGCATGTGTAATTTTGCTAACATGATATTTAATGTTTTCACCTCTCAACTTTCTCATGAATGTAGATGATTTTCTTCAATACACTTTTAAGAAGTGCCCGGTGACTCTAATGCATATCAAATTACCCCAAAACTCAGTGGCTTCAAACAATGGCAGCATTTACTTTGTCCTGGAGCATGAGATTTGGCTTCAGCCAGAGCAGCCTGTAGGCTGAGGGCCTTGTATCAGTAACAGAAAGAGTGTGGGGAAAAATTCCAATTAGATAACTTTACTCTAGACGATGTATGAATCTTCACATTCTCCTGGTGAACAACAAGGCTCTCAACTTTTTTTTCTTCATGAATATTACTTTATTTCCTGTGATAGGAGTTTCTCTGCTAAACTCCGTCATATCCCTTAGCTCTGCCAAAGGTCATGAAGTAGTGTCCTCATACACTGCATGACATTTAAATGGACTCTCTGGAATTCCTGTTCTTTATGAAGTTAAAACTGTAACTTCAAGACTGAAATTAATTTCGCATTTTTGAAAACCAAACTTCTAAATAGATTCCATTTGAACACAGGCACTTTTATAAGTACATTTGTGGGAGCTATTTAAAAATGGAATGGCATATTTAAAAAAATAATGATTATTAGTGGTTGTTTACAATCATGTTTTCCACCTACAAATACTTTATTTTTACATGGCTTAAAACTTTCTTAAATAAAAAAAGCATTCTCTTATCACTGATAAGGAAAATTAAGTAGATATTTAAGAACAGCAAAAAGGCAGCTATCTCCAATTCATCAACACCCCCTGTAATTTTGGATAGTGTTTTATTGTTAATAAAGTACAAACAGCACATCTATAATTATGCTTTACAACTCTTCCGTGCTGGCACAAAAAAAAAATCACTTGAAAGTAGACATGCTCCCTCCCTCAAAAGCCATGCCACTAGCATATTTAACAGAAGTACAAGGGATCCATTTTTAAAAGTTGTAAAAAGCAGAAGGAATACATATCATCAACTGCATATTTGATATTGTTGATTATATACCATTGTGCACCTGGCTTGAACCACAGCCATTAATTTTTAAAATACTTATTATTCACACATCGTATCACTCATCTTCCTTAGTTTATATCATCATATTTGGCGCAGGTAAGCCCTCAATAAATGTTTATTAAATGCAATGAAGTAGAAAAGAATGAGAAAGAACAGAGATGACAATCAATAGCAATTTTGGTTATCTTTAGTTCGATTATTAGTTAACTTGAAGACCATTTCACTCATGGTATTCAGATCCCTATACGTTATTCGTGCATCACATACGCATTGAGCAACTAATATATAAAAGGCACAGAGATCGATTCTGAGGATACAGCAGGAGACAACTTGATCTTACTCTCCTGGAGATTATGATGGGAGAGATGGAATTAGAAACTGAACATCCAATCTCACGATTTATTATTTCATTATAATTATAATATATTCTCAGAAGGTGAAGCACAAAGTGCTAGGAGAGCATATATAACAGGAATATGGTCAGGTTTGAGGTAATAGGAAAACTCCCCTGAAAAAAATTATCAAAATGAATAATACACAGTTAGATGAAGTAGAATCTGCAGTCACAGAGGTGCTTCCTAAATGTGAATTGCTTTATGTCCTTTCCTTAGAATAACATCCACATTCTTTAATGTGGCATACACAAGACCTATTGAAACTCCTTGTAGAGACTGCCCTAATTCCTCCTTACACTGCTTCTCCCTCCCTCAAAAGCCATGCCACTAGCATATTAAATAGTGTTTTACTTCTTTAAGTTATTGTTTTCTTTCTCTCTATTTCTCTCTCTCTCGCTTAAGGACCTGTGACTAAATCTAAAAACACTTTTGCCTTTCCACTTTTTTGCCTATCCTTCTCATCCTTCAGGTCTCCGATTAGATACCACCTCTCCTAAGAGGCATTTCTTAAACTCTATGGTTGGATAATGCCTTCTCTATTATTTCATAGTACTCAGTCTTTTCTACATCACTGCATTTATCTCATAATACTGGAATTTCCTGTGTACTCTTCAATCTCCCACTAGGGTATAAGTCTCATGATGACATATCTGTTGTTTTCACGACTGACTGGCAATTGGTTCCTAACTTACTCAGAGTGTTCATCCTAGTCATTTTATTCATTTCAACAAGACAGGACTTTCTAGTGGGACAACCAGATTTAGAGCATATTTTACACACAACAGGGTTATGTTATATATATTTAATGATTGTCTTAATGGGGTCAGAAATAAAGACCTCAAAAAAGAGAAAGAAAAGATTGATGTAACTGATGTGGATAGTGAGGTTCAAAAGAATATAAACTTTTAAAAGTTGAGTCCTATTTTTTCTTTTTAAGAATATTTTATTTATTTATGCTCCATTCCTGTCCAAAATTATTAAAATTTAAGATGGCTACTTTCTGCTTCAGATTTCTTATATTTGCTAGTTTCTAACTATCTAAAATGGGAAATCCTGTATTTAGTAGAGAATATGTAATGGAAATTTTAAAACACTATTTTAGAAATTAATATCAGACATTTCTAAAGAGCATTTAAATATATATTAAAGTTATAAAATATTACATTAATTATTAAATTTTAAAAGATTAAAATCTTTTCAAAAGTTTTTTAATACATACCAGCTCTGACAGCTTATACAAATATACATACAGCCAACCATTACTAGTCTATAGACTTATTTAAAAGACACAGCTTCAATTTTCTTATGTTTAAATGTTCAGTTTATTAAAAATATTCAAAACATACCAAAAGTTACAAGTAATAATATAAGACAGACAAGAATTCTCCCAGCACCATGTCTGAACAAATGTTAAACTTTGATTTTATTAATTTCATATTTTTTCTTCAAAAAATAATTTTTTACAAATACCATTAAAGGTCACATTGCCTGCTCTATTTCATGTATATGCTCAGAGGTAACTTATCTTAAAGTTGATGTGCATTTTTTGTATTTTACTATATGAATCTATACTTTTTTCTAATAATATAAGTATACTTAAGAAGTTAAAGCCTTCTATATTAAAAATAAACACATTATTTTATTAAAGTGAGATTAACTTGAAAAAGATTAAGATGGGGCATTAGGGTTTCTAAATACAAAAAAAATTAATTTGAATGCATAAAAAAGCATTGACTTACTGACCTATAATAACAAAATATGAGTTTTGGATAAAATGTTTCATCCATTCCTCATATTTTAATTATTATGATTATAATATATAATCATTAGATTTATTAGAAATCTTGTAAATTTGTATTCAAATGCATAGTTTCCTAATCATATATGTTGAATCTTTATAAGGCTAATATTTTAATATAATGGCATCAGCATTTTCCCCCTAAATACAGCTTTATTTTCATATAAAAATTAAAATGTCACCAATATATATTAAGCAAACATATCAAAGTAAAACAATTCATAAAGCATTCAGAAGCACAAAATATCATAAATGCAATGAAAAAATATATTATTTAAGAGAAAAACAATGCTCTTTCAGCTAGTAATCATTCCTGTGCTCCTAACTAAGGGCCAGAAATCCTACATAGAGCAGTAAACAAGATAGACTTCATGGAGTCTACATTGTTATGGGGAAACAGAAAATTAACTAGTGCTAGCAAGAAAAGAATGGAAGATAAGGTGATACAGAATGATGAATTGGGAAATTTATTTTAGACAGATTGAGTAAAGCCTTTTCTGAGGAGGTGGTGTTTGAGCAAAGGATTGAATAATGTGGGAAGAAGTCATGTGAAAACCTTAGCAAGAAACATCCAAGACAGAGAAAATAACAAGTCTAAAGACAAGTTCAAAGAACAGAAACAAACTAGGATGGTCGCAGCGGAGCGAACAAAAGGATTCATAGGTGACAGGGCTAGAGAGGTAGGTGAGACCTGGTCACTTGGAACCTTCCAGAAAATTGTAAATCCTCTGAATTTTGTTCTAAGAGCTAAAGAAAGCTATCAGAAGTTTTGAGCAAAACAGTGATAGGATCTAATTTTAAAGGACCACTGTGGCTATGGTGGGGAATATAGGATATCGGGCAAGAAGTAGAAATAAGGCAGACCAATGATCAGGCTATTGTATAGGCCAGGACTAAGATGGGTAGTAGTTAAGATGTTACAAAAATGATCAAATTGAAGCTATATTTGGATGGCAGAAAAGGATCAAGGCTGAATTCCAGATGTGCTGCCTGAGAAACTGGGTGGATTATTTTTGTTGTTAAAAATACATGATCATAACACAGTGCTCTATCTGGTCCAACATATGATTTACATCAATAATTTCTAGGACTATGCTGAATGTACACCTAGTACCTTTATGAACAATGCAAAACTTACAAAGACATGTTTATAGCCCAATATAAGAAAGACTTTAATGGCATTCAGAGTTATGCAGAGATAAAGTAGGCATTTTCAGTAATTAAAAAGCTTACTATCAATGAGACTGTGCAGATATAAACGGGCTAGTCACACAACCAAATGGAAAGGTGGAAGCTTAGGTTACATCTAGGCCAGCTCCTATACTGTATAAGGGAAGAAACACATGCCCAGAGACACACAGAATCTTGCTCAAGGTCAAGCATACATTTTGTAGCAAGCCAACATTCATAATTCCCATCTAGAGTTGCACATTAAGAAAGTTGAGGTTTTAGGCCAAAATGTTCCAGTTGCTCACATAATATAACTGCTGAATTATTCAATTCACTGAGATTTATTATGTCTTTTGGCTTCATTCACTCATTTATATAACAAATATATATCGAGCACTTTCAACATAAAAGGCAGTGTGAAGCCATCTTCATAAGATGTAATATTTAAAATATCTTTAAGTTATTCCAGCTTTAGTTTTAAAACTATGAATAAATTTACACAGAAAGCACAGTGTTATGATCAGTTGACTCATATCCTTTTGGAAAGAGGTTAAGTATAAATAAATTCACTTAAGTGAAGACACAGATATATACTCTTATTTTTACTATAAACATAATACACAGTATAGTCAGTTTAATATCTCATTGATGGATATTACCATTCCCAAACGCCAATAAGAAGAAATTCGTAGAAAAACAAATAATCAATCAGACCTGTATTGAAAGATATTTGTGAAACAAAACTCATATTATTTCTTTATGTGAGAATTTTTTACTGGTACATATCTGTGGAAACTATTTCAAAGATTATGAAGCTACTGGACTAGCTTGACAAATTAAAAAATGATTGCTTTCTTAATTATCTAAGAGGTGTGCCCAAATAATCTTCATCTATACTAACTAGCATATTAGCTTAAAAACTAATTATCTAGTAAGTTGATATGATAATTAAATCTGTCTTGAAAAATCTATCCAAACTATATTATTTTAAAAGATAGGATAGAGTGAAAACAACCAGCTAAATTGACATGAAAAACATCATACCTGCCCTCAAAGTTCTGTGTGTCTGCATCTCTCTACATCTATTGTTGAAACCCTATAGACTATGTTTCTCACTACTTGAATCAATATAAAGCAAAAGAAACCCTTGGTTCCTGTTCTCTATCCTTCCCAACTGGTTCAATTACTTTACAAATCTCCGAAAACTCTATTTCTGGCTCACAGCAGATTAACTTGAACAAAGCCATCCCCTTAAAACCAGATGAGGATGATCTTTTCTCCTCACAGTACCTCTAAATAAACCCAAATCTTTTGCTTTCAAAGTCTTCAACAGTTTGCAATAATAAAAACACAGAGAAAAATTTTTTTTATTGAAAATTCTTAAAAGAAGTTCAAATACTTTCCTTTCTTAAAAACAACGATCTCAGCCAACAAATTCTCCCCTTCGGTTGCCCCTAAATTCTATCGCGATTAATTAACCTGCTCAGTTAAAACTGGCTAGATATTGTTCAAGTCATAGAGCATATGTCCTGGAATACAATATGAAAAATACTAAAATCTGAATATAAAAAAATGAAGACAGATAACTTTACCTGACTGACTTCAGATGAGAAAAAAAACCAAAACAAAACAATAAGCTATCAAAGTACATAAAATATGAGAACAATAAAGTTCAAGTTTATAAAAAAGCTATACAGGTCTGTACTTCATTTTGTCAGACTCTATCATGGGTGAGAAGGTATAGCAAACCTCTGGTGAAATATCTGAAATGTTTGGCAAAGTTCTGTGGTTATTCATTTTTATTTCTATACATAGATAGGAAAATAAGAAATAAATAAATGAATAAATAAGGCAAAATTGATCTCTGGAATGGAATTACAGTCATGCTCCCTATAAGGAAGTTTCTCAATGACTGGCCACATATAAGACAGTGATCCCATAAGATTATATTGGAGGTGTTCCACACAGGTATACCGGTTTTTAAATCTTTTATATCATGCTTCTACTGTACCCCTTCTATGTTTAGATATGTTTAAATACACAAATACCATTGTGTTATAATTGCCTAAAATATTCCGAACAGTAATATGCTGCACAGGTTTGTAGCCTAGAGGCAATAGGCTACATCATATTGCCTAGCCTAGGTGTGTAATGGACTATACCATCTAGGTTTGTGTAAGTACACTATACTATGTTCACACAACAGAGATGCATTACTCAGAACATATTCCCATTATTAAGCAACACATGACTGTATATGTAAACACATATATGGGACTCATAAAAGAGAAAGTACAGAAAAGCTGATCTTCACCTATTTGACTGACGGATGCTATGATTTTGACGATTTCAAGGTTGTATAACCCAAGAGATAATATAAATTATTTTGTTAAATTACACAAAATATATATTAATTTGGGGAGAGACAATTGGAGAACTTAAAATCAATAATAAAATAATAATTAATTGCTAAAAGTCAAATTAAAAACAAAATATATCTGTATGTTTTAAAAACTTGATATTTTTACTAAATATTTAAGATATTAACTCTAAGAGATTGATGCAAATATAAGATGCAGACAAAAGATGCAATATCAATGCAAACAAAAAACTTAAAAATAAGACAATTATAAAATCACAACAAGAAAGAAATACCAAAATAAGTATTTTCCTTAGTAATGAACAATAGGTCAAGGTCTAGAAATAGCTGCAAGACATCAGAAGTAAATAAATCCTACTCTGTCAATTTTTCATCATTATACTGAACAGGTAATCCGAATAATCAAAATAAATAAAAGTAAACATTCTTTTCAGTGGAGTATATAAGAAATGATGCCTATAACAGTCCTTGGTACATAATATGTGTGCAATAAATATTAATAAATAAATAAGGTATAACGCTTAAGTAGCCGGTCTTAAAATACTTGCATTCAAGGAAATCATTTACTTGCATTCAATTAAAGTTTCAAGAAAGCCCTAAACACGTCTTAATGAATGATATAATAAAAATAAAAGGCAAGCCCATTATATATATGTAATTTTTAAGTTTCTGCAGATCCTTTCATTAAGACCTTCCATAATCAGGAGAGTAGGCCAAGTGGCAGAAGTCATCTTTCATAAATGTCAAGTCAGGGAGGCAACTTTTGTCCATTAGTATTTCCTTAGTCGCCAATTACCTTCTCCTTTACTGTCTACCACACCCACCCAAATTCCAGAGAGAGATCACTTATCTGGAAATTAGTGTTTTCGAACCTAAACCCAGTAATCCTATCCTTATAGAACACTGTGTGCACTCTCATATCTCCATTTTTCCCCATGTTCTGAGTTTTCCTAATTACTTCCAGTGATCAGAATTCTGCACTATCTTTCCTAACTCCAGACTTGACTTTCTAGAGAAAAATAATCTGGAAAACTCTTTAACTCCTAACTCCCTAACTCAATAATTGTCCTAAGAGACCTACTGTGGGATTCTGCTCTTGCTATGTAGTCTCGTGGAGCATAACAAGCAACATAGAAAATTAAGACCAAAAAAAAAAACGATGTGACTGGAAATTGTGGAAAAAGGTGCAGAGACACAAAGATATTTTAAATAAGATATGACAGGGACCAAGGGCACATGGGCATGTCAGGATGTCCGAATTAGAGTATCTATAATAATACAGTGAGTTCCCTTGTAAGAGTGTTCAAGATGATCAATGGGTAAGTGAGACAGATGGGTCTTGATGTGTTGTAGAGAAGATGTAAAAGCAGGAGGAATAGAGTTCAAGAGCAAAGAAACTGAGAAACAGGGAAGACTAGAAGCCTGGGCTTAAGTGAAACTTACCAAAGATGGCTGACACTTGACTCACTTCACATATACTGTTGGTCTCAGAACAGAGTTGAAATCTAAGACTGCAGAATCTGCAGAGAGAAAAGTAAAGACAAGGGGGGCGGGGAGAGAGAGAAAGTAGGGGGAATGGAAGTTATCTTGTTTCCTACTTCTCTCTCTTGTAATATGCTTAGCAATTTCTTGATGAAAGAATATAAATAATTCAGTTTTTCAAAAAAGGAAAATAAAAAGATAACATTTGTGGTAATTTACTGGGCTTCACACTGATTTATCAAAATGATTTGTACTCAGTAGACCTAACATATTTGTATTTAGTAAAATTTAAGAAAATTTTTAGGAAAAAGTTTTTTCTATAATTTTGAGTTTTTAAATACAAATCTGTACATATAATGAGTTCTCATGTGCACACACATGCACACTTATACATCGTTTACATATGTAGTTACAAAGTTATTGTAATGAAAAATCTTAAGTTGGGACGCTTTGCAATGTGCAGATAATCTATGATAAAATTAATTACTCTTATAGCCTATAGATTTACTACATTTAAAAGATCCATAAATGGTAAATGAATGCCAATTTTTCTTCTCTACCATCTGTTGAGATCATTACTCTAGGTGGTTCCTAAAATAGTAAGAAAAACCTGATAAGAATAATTAATAGTCTTCATAACTTTCAAGCTTTTTCAAGTTACAAGCATTTCTGCAAGTGACAAAACACATGAGATATTTCAGCTCAGGTACATTTATCATTCTGGAATCTACTGCTACAGAACTGTGAAATACTTCACTTTGTTTAGATAATGCTTCTCATTTCAACTTAATTTTAACTTAATTTTGTATTGATATTCTTTGTGGAAGGATACAATAATATTCCATTTGATCTTTTTAAATCTGTATTTTCACACATAATTAGATCAATTCAGGATGCTGGATGATTAAGTCATGTACCATAGAGTGAGAAACTGGATATTTAGACTAATCATTCTTAACATTACAATTACAACAACAAAGAGTCAAAGTTAAATATAGGACATTCTATGTTTTATTAAAAATAGAGCAATTTCAAATAAATTTTAAAGAAAAGTATTTATATAAAATTAGAACTTTTTATCACAAAGAAGAAAATATCGTAAGAACCTGGAGTTATTAATAGATCCAAAACATCATCACGAAACATCTATCATTTGGTGAAACTCTATTTGCAGTATCATAAACATATTCAATGAATTATGTACTTTGAATTCTAAAGGAATTTTATTTGTTCTCTTAGAAATCTTAAATAACTAAGCAATTAACATCTTAAATCTCATGTCACATGTCCTTTCGCATTCCCATGGCAAAATCCTCACAAATGGTAATACCAGGAAAAAAATACAAGGCTGCAGTTCTTGGTCTTATTGTTTCTGGAATGTATTTGTTTTGTGATATATACAAGGGCTCTCAGCATGAAAAAGGACACTAGTTTCAATGTGCTTTGTCAGTATTGTGTGTTGATAAGTGAGATACAGTTTTAATTCATTTGACAGCTCATTTTCTGATTTGCCAGAAGTTTCACGCATATCACCATATCGTACATCAAATTTAGCAGCGTATTCTCTGACAGAATTGTGGCAAACATATTCAAATATCTGCTCTACTTTTTGAACAGTTTTTTCAAAGAGGGGTCCATAGAATATCTGAGTCTAATGAGTCAGTTGTTTTTAATGCAGTCTCTTTGAGAAATTTAATCTAGATCTTCAGATGGTTTATCCTTAAGCTCACTTAAGTTTTCATGTACTTATAGGTTATAGCACTTGCTCCATTTAGGTCAAAATGTCATCACTCTTGATGAGAGATCAGAATAGATTTGGTTTCCTGTGTCACATAGTATAGAATATCATCATAAACACTATTTATTCTGACCTTATACTTTGAATAAATCCCCCAATTTGCCACAGAAACTTGTTCATAGTTAGCTATAATTTGAATTTAGTTCAAGGTACATACCATTGGCATATACAGAGTTAGTTGAAAGCTTTTTGTCTTAAAAAGTATGTACCACAAAATATTTATCCAAATGGTCACAGGGCAGTTTATCATTTTTTAAAATAAATTATATCTAAGACTATTTATTCTGGTGATATCATTAGCGTGTCCCCAGTTGTGCATCTTTGAAAAATTAAACTGTATAGTGAGAAACTGCCGGGGAGGGGGTAGGATTGGCAGGTAAGGGAAACTGCAGAGGGAGGGAGGGACACACCTCATCAACAAGGGTACCTGCTTAATGAACATTTGTATACCTAACCCTGAATTGTACCCCACTTCTTTAAATTAAAAAATTTTTTAAATCAAACTGTAAAGAACCCTCCCCTGCAAAAAGTAAATAAATTAATGAAGCCCGCTCAAATTTATTTCTGCACCTAGGGATTATCAAAATATGTCATTAGAAATTATCTTAATTTTTATTAATATTTAATTAAGAAAAATA
Source organism: Tarsius wallacei (assembly GCA_963574415.1). Taxonomy (NCBI): domain Eukaryota; kingdom Metazoa; phylum Chordata; class Mammalia; order Primates; family Tarsiidae; genus Tarsius; species Tarsius wallacei. The sequence continues at coordinate 43,968 of CAUYQG010082128.1, forward strand.
ACCTGATACTAACATACATTCACTTCAATAAACCACTTATTACAAAGAATTTTCTTAACTATGTCTCTAAAATTATAAAAAGCTTATTAAAATACTAAGAAGTTACAATGACAAGTTGGGAGACAGAAAAATTTCTTAATAAGCATTTTTAAAGTTTCCAAGGAATAAAAAAACTCAACTATCCCATAAAAATTAGAAACACTCTTCTAATATTGAAATCAATATCAACTATCCCATATCCCGTTGTATTTATTTAAGATAAAAATTTCACATTTTAACGGCAATTTTCCTAGAAGAAACAGCATATAAACCCAGACCTATAAGCAAAATAACCTGTAATTAAGTTTAAATTACTTCCCAGAGCAGAAGAAGGAGAATGACACCATGTTGTCCTCAAGTCCTACCTCTCTTGTCCTCGCTCCTCGTACACCAGTCATCCTGATTCCCCTGTGTTTTCTCAGACTTGCCAATCATCCATGCTTGGAGGGCTCTGTACTAGGTTACATGTCTCTAAGAACACTCTTCTACAGATACCCAGGGGGGCTCATCATCCATTTTCTTTAGAACTTTGCTCAAATATTACTTTATCCATGAGATCTCCCCCAATTTCTGCGTGATTTCATCATTAGTCTATCAATCTTCACTTGTTATTTACTTCTTCTACGTCCTTATCACCACATTTCATGATAGTAATTTATATATGCGATTACATTCTTTCTGTCTCTGCTAAAATGTGAGCATTGCAGAGAAAGAAGTTTTGTCTGTCTGTTCAATTTTGAGTTCCTGGTGCTTAAAATATATCTGGCACACCATAGAAGCTCCGTATATGCTTGTGGAATAAATGAATACAATCCGCGGCTGAAATTTCACAGAATCCAAGGCTGCCTGACTTTCAGTGAGGTCTTGTCAATGAGATTAAAAGCAGAAGGAGAAAAGGCATTTGCCGCCTCTTCTGCTTCTGGCTCTGGCAGCGGAGGCAGGGCGAGTCCAGCAGTCTTAGCAACACAGTGCTTACTGGCACTGGCTCCGTCTCCTGCTTCAGGCAATGAGGCGGTAGCAACTGAGACGTGAACTCCAGCCAAGGCCTAGATGAGTCCAAGAGCCTCTTTCATCTTGTGGGCTCAAGATTTCTGAAGCATCAGGAGGTGTGTAGCTCCTGGCTTGCTGATAAATACAGTACTCCAGCATGAAGCTCTGCATAGTCATTTTCCCAGGGGTAAGAGTAGTTTCCTGTAGCTACTGTTCCTTACATAAGTCCACTTCCCCTTTTACTCCTTCAGTCTTCTCATAACTTGGAAAATATTTCATGTTTGAAATTCCCTCTCTTTGAATTAACTAGGAAGGTTTTTGTTGTCCTGACTATGCAGCACTGACATGTTGCTTTGAAAATAACTTTCTGCCAAATATCTGCTCATTTTAACAACAAGTGCTCCCACTCTTCATAAAATAGCAATGCCACAAAATGTTAAATAACACCAAGAGGACCTCACTGTTCTAGTCCTTTCCATGGTCTTGTCCCATCTTTTCACCGTCTTTCATACATTGATATATTAAATTAGTAATAACTTTTGTGACATTGACATAATTATCCATACCCTCTGTAGTAAGCCAGAGTCAGATCTTTTTAAGTCCTTGTACATAAATTTGTAAAGACAATAGTTCAAAAGTACAATCTAGCTCAGTGTTTAACTTGTCTCTTGGTACTACATATCCCACATATTTACTAGATCTTGGCAAAATTGACATTTTAATGCATAATGTCAATCATATACAGATAGTTTATAACACCACCCTATCTATGACTTGTTAGAAGATGATTAATGGCGACCTGAAACATCTTAAAACTTAATACTTGCAGGATATTACCCAGAAAATTAAGCTGGGATGCTCCTTGTTCTTCTTGGCAATACAAATTTTGTTACACACGTCTCTTGCCTTTTTTCCCTAAGAAACAAGACACTATTCCCATTCATTTGGCAACACAGGAAGACCGTTGTACATTCATAGTATGCTGTAAATCATATAAATTTAATTTTATCCTATGTTATGACAACCAAGATTTTAACAATTCTGTCCCTTTATTGAGGTCTACACATTTTCTAAAAAAATATTAAGTAAAAATAATGAAAATCATCTTTTCTCAGAGTCCTCTCAATCCAAACTTGAATCCACTAAGTAATCAAATTACTACAGTATAACCAATTGAAGACACTTACCAAATATTTTTCTATGATTGTATATATATATTATGCATATATTATAGTACCAATAAATTTTGTAGGTATTATTGTTACAAAAATAAGGTTAAGTTATAGATATAATCTATATATATACATATATATTCCATTTAACCATATATATACATCATAGCTATCCTCAAAGCCTGTATTTATAAATCTATCTAATTTTTTCCTTTTTCTGATCACCAACATATTTGCTGTTTCATTACTGGCATTTTCAACTGCTTGGATCTGCTGCTAGCCACATGAGTATCCTTAGATGAACTTAAGGTACCCATAGCAGAGAGCTTCAGAATCTCCTGGCTCATGGGACTCTCATAAATTGACAGAAACTATCTTGTATTGCTGAAGGTGGCCTCCTTTTCCATGAGTTTTAGTTTCTATTAACATGTTGTTTCCAATCACCAAATGCCATAATTTATACAACAGAAATGATATTAGCTGTTTTTTATTCCCAGTCAAATGTGTAGCTAGAACCAGCACTGATCACCACTTACTATCTAGCAAGAAAATCAAGCTTATTTTCAATTTGTGACCTGTTAATGTATATAGGGTCAAAGATTCAGAATGAGGCAATCCATGAATATTCCAATTGTTTCCAGTTTTTTTCACGCTAACACTGTAGGTTTTGCATAAGAGATACAGAACTCAATAATGATGCTATTAATCATTTGTTCTTTGAAATGTTTCCTCACATTCTCCTTCTCATAACAAGCAATTTTTTGAAATCAGTCTTTAAAGGGCCATGACTGACAGAGATGAATAGGGTGCTTAATCGCATTGGCACATGCCAGAACCTATTTCTGTGGCAAAAACACTCCATGTAAAGCTTCTTATTCAGTAACATTCTGTAGATAATAAAGAATTTCCAAAGTCAAGCATCTCTTCCATGCTTCCTGTCACAGTCATATTCTCTGTTCCTCAAAAGCTCCCTCTGTTTTTTTCTGCATTTCCTATACTGTTGGCCTTCCACATTCACGGGTTTCAGAACACTTCCAACAATGTTCTGATGATTTTCAACATCATTTCATTTCACTTCTAAGAATCCATGCAATTGGGGTAAAAAAAAAGACCTGGACTCAAGAATAATATTTAATTCATTGTATGTGAATTTTAAATGAAAGAGACAGTAGCTTTTACAATTTCTCTAAACCTGCATATGTATTTTTCTTCTCTGTAGGCTTTTGCAAAACAGATAACACCCACTTACACAGTTATCCCACTGCATTAGTCCCTTCTTCCTCATTGGCTCAGTGACTACAATGAAACATTATCTATGAGAGAAGTCGTATCAGATCATGACTTTCTTCTATGTTAAAGCATGTGAGAGACACAATTGCTCCAATTACCAACAAAATATCAACAGATTAATGAGTATCTAACAGGACTGAAAGTCCTGTTTATACTTACTGTCCCAGAGTAATTATTAATAGTGTCCATTTCATTCTCAAAAGGAAACAGCTTCGATAATACTTTAATTTCCCATGATTTCTAGTGCAGAATAAACCAAAGTCTCATAGTGGGAATCAGTATGAATTCATCTCTCTTATATGTACATATATATAGAGAGAGAAAGAGAGACTGACTGATTGTAGGAGGCCATATCTAATACATGAATTAACAGAATTTCCTAAAATTGGATAAATTGTGCACATTTCTAAAATTGCTTTGTTTTCTTTTCTACATTGTATTTAATAGCATTTATTCAGGTTTCACTAAACACAGCATCCTCCACACTACAAGACTATTGTTTATAATGAAGTACTAAAGACAGAAAAGACAAAGCAGTTAAGTATTTTACCAACACATAACTATCAAATATTTCTTTAGCAATGCTTATATGTTTAACTCTCCTTAGCTTTCCAAGTACTCCTTGATGAGGATGAGTTTATTCAGAATGACAGGTGTGAAGCTCAAAGAAAGAGACAGATTCTGAACAGTTATTGACTTCACATTGAATCAGCCTATGTATTTGATTACCGCATTGGTCTACTTTAAATCATGAGCATAAATTTTACATCACTATGAAAATGAGTATGCTGGTAGTAGTTTGAGTTGTATTCCCCGATATTTCATGTCCCTCCTAGAAATGATAAATTTGAACTTAATTTTAAAATAAAGCCTTCTGAAGATGTAATTAAGATCATGAACTAGGTTATGCCCTGAATCCAACGGCTAGTATCCTTATAATATGAAGTCAGCATGAAGACAGACACATACAAAGGAAAGACAGACATGTGAAGGTAAAGCCAGAAAGAAGAGTGATACAGCTACAAAACAAAGGATATCAAGGCTATGAGCAAACACTGGAAGCTTGGAAGTGGTAAGGAAGGAGTCTTTCCTAAACCTTACGAGGGGCGGAGTCTTTCCTAAACCTTACCAGGGGCGCAGTCTTTCCAATACCATAATTTCAGATTTTTGGCCTCCAGAACGATAAAGCAATACATTCTTGTTGTTTTAAGCTGAGATATTTGTGGTACTCTCTCATGGAAGCCCTAGGAAACTAATACATAACACTAAATGTATACTATATGATAATTCATGATTAGATTGTACTTTTGACTATTCATAATGGGTTGCTGAAATTATCTGCAAACTATATTTCTTACACATGTCCATGAAGATTCAATGGTCATACATATTAAGTAGTTTATGAAGGGGAAAACACTGGACATAAAAGATTCTTTCAACATTTTGAGTGATAATTTTGACTCCGAAATGAAATGAGTGGTAGCTAGAGGAAGGGGATGAAGGCAAGAAGGTATTGTTGAGGGCCTAAAACTATCCTTCTCTATTAGCTATGTTTTCCTACTTCAGTGCAAATCTATTTCTAATCCTTAGCATGACTCCCAGTAACAATATATAAGTCATACCATAAATATTCAAAAACAATTATGTAGGGAGAGTTCACTGCTTTACTACTTTAAAAATAGTTTGAATAATGAATACTAAAAGATAAAACTTGAAATATGGCTAACGCCTGTAATCCCAGCACTTTGCTTGAGTGGCAGACTGCTTGAGTCCAGTAGTTCAAGATCAGCCTGAGGAATGTAGCAAGATCTCGTCTTTATAAAAAGTAAATAAATAAAAGTAGGTGCAGTGGCATGTGCCTGTAGTCCCAGTTATTCCAGATGATGAGGCAAAAGGATCGCCTGAGCCCAGCAGGTTGAGGTTGCCATGAGCCATGATTCTCGTTATCATACTACTGCACTCCAGCCTGGGCAACAGAGTCAGACCTCAACTCAAAGAATTAAAAATAAAAATAAAACACTTAAAATGTGTAAATGCTGCACTTCATTTCTAGAACTGGTCCTAGTTAAGGGTTAAATTTCAAGTATGCATCATTAGTTTCAAAAGCTGTTTTCCTAATTCAGCAATATTTACTTCAAAACAAAACACTGCAATAACATTGATTTCTTAAAACCAAATAACCCAGAACATTACAAAATCAATATCTCCATTTTTACTCGTTTTTAGGTTTTAAAATCTTAAGGTTTTACGATTTTAAAATTATGCATTGAGGGACAAAATGTCTTGCCTTGAAAACTGACATTAAAGGGCAGTGTTAGCTAGGTCATCAGCGGGGACTAGTTCATTCGCTTATACTTTACTCCCCATAGGCAAAGGGAGAAATTACCAAATTGACACACCCTGAGATGTTGGGGTTTGATGCGAAGATTTTTGTCATTATATCGTTCCCATTGTCAATCAACACACACAAATATTTATACATTTTGGAACCCATTGGGAAAACTATTCCATAAAGAAAGTCACCAAGTTGCATTTTAATTGTAGTTAGCACTTCTCCCCCTTTATTTTGCTGTTCTACCTCTTTACGTAGCGGCATTAGAGTTTCTGTTTATATTTGTTAACATCTGCTCAGGGACAAATGACACATTTAGTTTTATACAGAAGGAACAGGCTACAGAGAGCATATATTTTGAGGACACTGAATGCAGACTGCATTTCTAAACAGAGAGTGAGTCTCGAATAGAAGAGTCAGCCGAGGAACGGGAAGACATACAGAAGCATTTGACTGAATATAGTCCTCTTCGTTTCCTAAAGGTGAACCTGAAGGCCAGAAGCAAAGGCAGCTTACCTTCTATCTTTATCTTGCTAGCACCAACCAAGATATGCTTGAAAGTAAATAAAAAAATGAGTAAAAGCTACCCTAAGAAGAAATGTGGTCTGCTCATGCACACATAGCAAGATCACTACACAACCTTGAGAAGCTTGATAAACTGCATGTGTGTCTCTGCATGTGTTTACCCAAAGATTAGTACAAAACACATAAAGTAAATTAGGAATGTACAAACTGATGTTTGTACAAAAACTTGTTAATAATGTATCGGCACTTGTAGAGACCTCAGCAGGGAATTAAAATAAAATATATTTCTAAAAAAAAACACTAATTCTTGATTACAATAAATCTGAAACATACTTTCATGATTTTTCCCTTAATTACTGTAATGATATTTGGGGATATGGCTGTCTTAATTTGGGGGTAGCTTTTTAATGACTAAGGGCAGATATAATGTTGACATCTTTTTTTAAAAATATAATCTTGAATGTCTTTTTGCAAAAAGTTTGGTTCTAAAAATTTAAACAGATGGCTTACACTATTCAACCTGACAGATAAATAGAACATTTGCAAAATCTAACAAGTATGTAAAAGGGCCTTTATCCAACAGGTAAGTGAAGAGACAATTTTTGTTATGTTGAATCTCCCATAATGTTACATTTCCTTGCTTTGATGGTTCCTCTCTTTTCCAACACAAAAAAAATGATCAAATGTAAAACTCAAAAATCAAAATTACATAACCAGGACAAAAACAAAATAAAAACTCCTAGAAGAAAAGCAACACAAATGAATGCAATGGAAACCTGTTGCCCCAGGCCTGCTAAGAGTTTGGCCTGAAAGCAAGACCACGGCTTGTGGCTGGTACTTTTAACTGCTATAACAGGACAAAGAACTAAAAGTTATTCTTGTCAGACTGAAGACAGGAGCCAGGCTTACTGCTTGAAGTCAGACTTTTCACACCATTTCACTGTCCACTTAAACACATGAAAGGAAGCTAACCACAAGCAAATAAACATGAGTGCTGAGCAATCTTCAAACTTAGCTAGACAACAAAGAATCACATGCTAATAGGGTTACGGAAATGAGCAAATAACATCAAAACTGAAACATAAAGTAAGCATGGGTGAAAATAATTTCCCAATACAGTCTGAAAATATTAATAAGTACATTTAAGATGTTAATGATATAAATGATGGGAAAATCCTCTTTATGAAAAGAATATAAATAAAGATGGGGAGACAGTGAAATGAAGCAAAAGATAGCAATCAAAAAATATTAGAAATTTACATATACTGTCATGTACTGCTTTACAATGGGAATACACTCTGAGAAATGCATTATTAAGTGATTTCATCATTGTGTGAACATCACAGAGTGTATTTACCGATCTAGATGATACAGCCTACTACACACCTAGGCTCCATGGTGTAGCCCATGGCTCCCAGGCTACAAATCCATACAGCATCTTACTACACTGAATGCTCTAGGCAACTATAACACAAGGGTAAATATGTATGTAGCTAAACATATCTAAACATAGAAAAGTTACAGTAAAAATATGGCATAAAAGATAAGAAATCATACGCCCAAATAAGGGCACTTACCATGAATGCAGCTACAGGACTGGAAGTTAGGCAACAAAGAATCAAACATGCTAAGAGGGTTGTGGAAATGAGCAAATGACATCAGTAACTGAAACATAAAGTAAGCATGGGTGAAAATAATTTCCAAGGATGAGTGAGTACGGGTGGCTGAATGTGAAGGCCCAGGACATTACTGTATAATACTGTAGACTTTATAAACACTGGACACTTAAGCTACATTCAATTTATTTTTAAAATTTTCTTCCTTTTTTTATCCAGTCCACTTTTGCTGGGTAGCACAGTTGGTTCCATGCTTTTGCTATTGTGAATAAGGCTGCAATAAACATATGTGTGCAGGTATCTTTTTTATAGAGTGACTTGAATTCTTCCACGTATATTCCTAGAAGGGGGATTGCTGGGTCACATGGAAGGTCGATTTTTAGATCTTTTATTATTCAGCCATAAAGAAAAACAAGTTATGGACTTCACAGTAACTAGATGGATTTGAAGTCTATAATATTCAGTGATTTATCACAGAAACAAAGATCTGAGTACCTCATGTACTCATTCATAAGCAGACCCTGAACATTTATCATAATACTATAAGAAAGGGATTGGCAGTAGTGGGACATTGCCAGGGAGGGGGGCACATAGCCTCAATGAGGATACCCAAACTTTACCTGTATGATGACCACTTATGTACCCTGAATTGTTCCCCACATCTTTAAAATAAAAATAAATAAAAATAATTATTTATTCAATAATAACCTTAATAACTGTAGCTTTTTTACTTTAAATATTTTTAAATTTCCTTTATCTTTTTCACTCTTTTCCTAAAACATAAACACGTCTTTCTTTATTCTATATCTTTTTTTTATTTCCAATTTTTTTTACTTTTAAATTTTTTGTTAAAAAAAAGATACAAACACATACGTTAGACTAGGTGTGCACAGGATTTTCTTTATCACTGTCTTCCACCTCTGCATCTTGTCCCACTGGAAGGTTTTCAGGAGCAAAAGATGCATAGAGCTGGCATCTCTGATGATAACAATGTCTTCTTCTACTGGAACTGGTCCTGGAGGTCCAGCCTGAGACTCTTCTTGAAGAGGTGTCATTCTTTTCAGAAACATATCCATGGTGGTTTGCTTCTATTATTCATTATAGTATTGCTTGTAAGTAGGTAATGAACCTATTAATGGAACCATTTTGGTATTGGGGGCTCATATTTTCAAATTTTTAGGGAACTTGTTGAGGTCTAGAAAAGCTTCTGCTAAATCCTTCACTGTGAATTTTCTTGGAAAATATTCTTATTTTCCTTCTCCTGCAGCTTCCATTTCTTTTGCCTTGTGATTCACTTATGCATTCCTATTCCAGTTCCAATAACTCCTAAGTAGTTAATTTCTCAGGAACCACCTCTGGCAGTTCCCAAATGTCATCCTCATCCACATCCAGATTGAAGTTGTTTGCCATCTCACCCTTGGCCCCATTGATTTTTGCATCTTCCATATCCTTGGCAAATCCTTTGAAGTCACGGACAAATCTTTTTTTTTTTTTTTTTTTTTTGAGTTGGAGTCTCACTCTGTCGCCCAGACTGGAGTGCAGTGGTCGCTCCTGGCCACCACAGCCTCGACCTGCTGGGGCTCCGGCGATCCTTCCACCTCAGCCTTCCAAGTAGCTGGAACTACAGGCGCGTGCTACCACGCCCGGCTAATTTTTTGATTTATTGTAGAGATGAGGTCTTGCTTGCCCAGGCAGGTCTCGAACCCGCGGGCTCAGGCAATCCACTCACCTCAGCTTCCCAAAGGTGCAGGATTACAGGCTGAGCCACCGAGCCCGGCTACCACATTGTTTAAACTGCAGTAATTCTGTTATTTGTTTTGACATTTAGTGGGATTATTCTCTCATTGGTCTTCCTTAATTTATATTTTTTCCATAATAAATTAGAAATCATCTTATAAATTTCTTAGAGATTATATTTAGATTTTAATTTTCAGATAATCTTAATATGCAGAATAATTTGAAGAGAGTATATCTCTTTCAGACACTAAATCCTTTTTAACCAGAATGTAGTATAACTTTTTCTTTTTTCAGCGTTTGCTTTATGACCCTCCATAAACTTCCACATTTGTTTAAATAGGCTTTACAAGTGTGTTGTCCCATCTAACCATAAGCATTTAATGAGTTTTGTGGCTATTCTAAATGGACCCATTTTTCTATAACATTTTAAATTGTCATTGCTGTTATAAGAAACATTGATTTTTCAATACTGATCTTTTTGAGATGGCTACTTTCCTGAACTCTTACTAGTTCTGGTAGTTTTTTATTGATTCTTGTTGATTTTTTTTCTTTTGGTAAACAGTCTATCTTTGTCATAAGTGTGCTTGTGTGTATACATATATTCTTTTTTTAAGAAAATTTTATTGTGTGGTATATCTCCAGAAAACAACAATGTTAATGTAGTAGCTGGGATCCTTTTCTTATTTATGATTTACTACAGATTTTTTTTATTAGTTTTCTTGTTACCATTATAACAGATAACCACAAATTTTGTGACTTAAGCCAATACAAATGTACTTTCTTACAGTTCTGAGATCAGAATTCAAAATAAAGCTTACATGGATATCATCAAAGTGACTGCACGAGCTGATTCCTTCCAGAGATTAGAGGGAGAATCTATTCTTTGCCCCTCCTAGCTTCTACATGCCACCAGCATTCCTTGGCTCCAGGCTTCTTCTTTATAGTATGCCAACCTTTTGCCTCCATCATCATATTGTCTTCACCTCAGTATAAACTCCATCACTGAGATAACTCAGGATAATCTCTCCATCTCAAGGTCCTTTACTTTCACATCTGCAAAGTACATTGTACCATGTAAGGCCATGGTCCCCAATCTTTTGGGCATGGGGTGGGGGGATATGCAGTCAAAACTCACTGCTAATCAATGTCTCAACTCCACCTTAGATCATCTGGTATTAGTTTCTCATAAGGAGCAGGAAACTTAGATCCTTTGCATATGCAGTTCACAATCGGGTTCAGGCTACTATGAGAATCTAATGCCACCACTGATCTGACAGAAAACGGAGCTCTGCTTGCTGCTGCTCACCTCCTGCTGTGCAGCCAGTTCCTAGCAGGCCACTGATGGTATTGACCCACTGCCTGGGAATAAGGCACCCCTGCTGTAAGGTAACATATCTACAGATTCCAGGAATTAGGACATTGATTGGGAGGAGGGAATATTATTCAACCTAACCCACTTAAATATTTCACTGTTATTTATAAAGCTTCTTTAAGATTTCTAGTAGATTTTTTTTTATTCTGGTATTATGGGGTACAGTTAGGGGCTAGGTATACAAAATTGCTTTGTTCAGGCACCCTTGATGATAAGAGGTGTCTCCCCATCCCCAGAAAGATATTCATCACCATTAATCCCATCACCGCCCCCCCCATAGCTTCCCACCACTGTCAGTCATTTTCTTGTGGTAGTACGTAGGATGATCAAGGTCTACTATATAAGTGAGAACATGTGATACTTAGTTTTTTGTTTCTGTGAGAGGTCACTCAGTATTATGGACTCTAGTTCCATCCAGGTTGCTGCGAAATTCATGATTTCGGGATTAAATTTCAACATGAGTTTTGGAAGAGGCAAGTATTTGAACCATAGCCTATTGTAAGTTGCTCCAGAATTGTTGAAATTCACTCAAGTCAGGGAAGTTGAAGATTGCATTGGTCAGCAGTAACGACAGCCATGGCAATGTGAGTTTGAAAGTCTCCCTTCTTGCCTAGTCTACTGGCAAACAGTTGAACCTGCCTTCGAGCTTGGGTACCAGGAAGAGTACTGAGTTGAGGAAAGTCTACTGAGTTTATGCCTTTTCTTTGCCTAGTTTGTATTACCACACTTTTGCCTCCATTTTTCCCCAGGTGGGTGACATGCTTGTTTAAAGCTCAGTCTTCCCTGAACTTGTATCACTGAAATTATTTCTCCTCTCAATATTAACTGTGCAGAATTTCTCCTTAAATGTTATTAAAACCCCCTGAAGGGGAACATGAAATAATCATTTGGTAGATATTGTTAAAGACAAGGGGCAGCCTTTGGCATATAGTAATTTCATTGTACACCCTCTTTCATGGGCTTTAAACGTGCTTCTTATATATTTAAAGTTAAATATATCCTTATAGAACAATCAAAATGTGTAATATTTGTGGGTTATGAGACCATATTTTTGCTTTTGAACAGCAAAGTTACAAAAACAAAAATATGAAATGACAGCTCATTAAATGATTTAAAGTTAGAGAGGTAGTTAGGTAGATAAATCTCACAATTGTTAAAAATGTCTTCTTTCCTCTGTGGATTAATATATTGATGGACGTTATTTCATACTGAAGAGAATAAAACCTCATACAACAGTGCTTCAAGAGCTTCCGAAAAGAAAAAAAAGATAAAAATCCCCAGCCTTGTATGTGGAACCAAGAAATCGGAATCTTGAAGATAAGCATCAGAATGTCAAGTGCTTATTCCAACTGAACTTGTTGCAATTCACCGATCTCTTCTGCATGTGTGATGCAATGTGATTGTGCCTAGGGTGGATTTCTTTGAGCACTGAATAATTTCTTTCCACTCTGGTCTTCAGTGCTGATTAGTTCTTTCTACTTCAGCTTGTTCATACAAAAGATGCCTTGATATAAAGAAAGCCTAGAAAAAATCAGAATTGTGCAGTTAAGAAAAAAAAATCCAGAGATTTTCATTATCACACCCTGTCTATACATAAACCCATATATAATCCCAAGGAAGGGATGATGTATTTAACTATGTGAGTTAGTACATTTTAATTAAAATGAATGTAGCCTTTTGATCTAAGAAATAAACAATCTAACAATAGGAAAAATGCAATCTGTCGAGACATATTTGAGTTATTTTGCAGTAATTGGCTTGGCAGCAGCTTCAGTCACAGATTTCTGTTTCACAGATTGCCCCCAAATGAATAAAGGTTTGCTTTGAAATGTAATTAATATTACGTTCAGCTGCAAGACATTCTCAGGTTGTCAAAGGAATTTGAAGGAGGTAGCTACAAAAAGTGAACAAAATAAAAGTGAAACTGAAAAATAAATTAAGTCAAATTAATGCACACAAAGTAAACCAACCAGTATGAAATGTCTATGACATGAACCAGGTTTTACCTTCAGTTCAATCTCCTATGAACATTAAAATTATGCGTGTGGTTAAATAATTCACGGAGAGTATGTTTATCGTCAATGATTGCTTCATTTTATCATTTAATCATGAATGAATGTGGGGAATGTAGATGATATTCAATTCTCTGATGAGATGAAACAGATCTGAAACCGACCTGCACCTGAATCTAACACTCATTGACCGGTCCTTCTCCCTTCATTGTAATAATCATTCACCTGCTTGTTGTAGGTCATGAAATAAAGATTGAGTTGTATAGGGGAAGGGCATAGATATTAATTATCAGTATTCAGATATTAATGTTTTCATTAAAACATTTTCATCTTTTTTGTAAGTCCAACTATTCTATTTTAGTAGGGCATATGAGCCTCCAGGGAAAACTGAGAAATGGAGAATATAGTTGCAGTTGGTCATCCTCAAAGGTGTCAACAACCCTGTATATATAAAATATCAAGGCCCATGATATCCCAGCAATTAAATATAAGTAATACTAATTGCACACACTAGGACAATATTAAATACCTTTTCTCTCTTTTTTTGATTAGAGAATTAAAAAATACATTTGTATTTATTAGCCTCGAAAGAGTTGACTGTAGTAGTTAATATAAAGTTCACAAATAACAACATATGGTTTATTAAAGAATAAACTTAATGATTTTTTATTGCATCATGTCTGTTGGCATTAGAGAGAGAGTTTGTCGTAAGCCTGACAAAATCTCTTAAGAATGTACAATTGCTTCACAAATCAGCAGAAAGTTGGTGTTTTCTCAGACTAGAGATTGTATTGGAAAATTGTTTCATTCTATGTCAAGTATCTAGATTGTTTCTTACAATTAACCCTGTAATTTGGTGACATGTGTTATTATCATTGTATGAATTTCAGTTGGCTTCAAACTGTGATACCTGGAGAATTTTATAATCAGCACAAAGAAGTTTGGAAAGGATATTTTGAAAGGAAAGAAAAGAGAAAAGATTGGAAATGTGGTTTACTGTATATTCTAAATCTGGCTGAAAGACCAGCTTTTGAACAAGCTGTTATTTTCCACATGGGAGTAGCATTGCTACAGTAAAATGCCAGATTTCATCCATCATAATGTCATGGCTCATATTAAAATGTCTTCAGGGACCAAAGGGAGGGATGGGCAAAAGACATCAAATCAATTTTCAGGCAATTGCTACAGTTTTCAGAAACTAAGCCCTATGTGATAGTGTTATGGCTGCACAAAGGGAGGTTATAAATAAGGTCCATACATCAAGGGAGGAAGTAATTTAGAAAAAGAAAGCTGATTTGACTTTTGTGTGAGTCTGAACATATGGTTAGGGCACAGCTGGGTTATCTTTCCATACATTCTTATGAGACAAAAAAACCAAGTCAACGCTTTGGAGAAATGAACCTATCACCACAGTCTTGAACCTGACAGCTTCAAAACCATATTTCCTTCTTGATCAGTTAAGGACTTGAGGTTATTTTGCTTCTGTCTAAGTTACTGTTTAGTCACAAGAAAATCTAGACATGCATCATAATTTGGTGACCTTGTTAACTTAGAACTAACGTCTGCATGGAGGTGTCTTTTCCATAGAGGGCGTAGAGTAAAAATTAGCCCAATTAAGAGACCTGTAATGTAGCTGACCTTTCCTACGTGAAATTCTTTCTTCTTGATTGAGTAATTCATTGTTAAATTTATAAGATGTAAAGTGCCGTGGTCTATATTTGCCAATGCTGCTTCTCCTTTATCAACAGTCAATCTGTTTTCCAAGCCCTTAATCATCACTAAAAAAGCCTTGAGTGTAAAAATTGGGAAAGGGTGAGCCCCCACTTACCTTGTGAAATTTCTGTGCTTTAATTCAACTTGAGAAAAATTGATAATAATATGACATAATCTAACTAGCAGAATGAAAACTAAAAATCTAAATGTTTGTGATATTTCTATCTTTTATTAAGATAATTTAATCGTGGCAATACACAAGATAATTGTGTCTTTCTAATGAACTGTAGAGTCACAGTAAATCAACATATCACATAAAAATACATCAACACAATGAATACATAATTTTTCCTACTCAATTTTTTAAAATATAACTCTGTAAAAGTACTAATCTTCAAATAAATGCTCAGTTCTTCAGATTATCACATGTTGGAAGAAGCTGTGTTTCAGTGTCCTGACCATCAATGTAAGTACTCATCCCTATCCTAACTGAAGGGAGATACTTTGATGACATCTTAGGTAGTATACAAAACCACATACAATGATGGAAGACAGCAAATAAAAATATTATATGCTTTAAATAGCTATAATATGTACATAAATGATTAGTAAGGAGCTTAATTTTGGAAAGTAACAAGACTATAAAGATTAAGAAATGAACTGTGTCAAAATTCTGCAATAAGTAGCTCAGTTGGAAATAGGTCTAATATTCAACTGTGCTAGGGGAAAAAATGTGTTTGATTTTTCAGTTATCCTTTGTTCACATCCAAATCAGGAATTAGGAATCATCGTTTCTGAGAGGTCAAAATCAGTCAGGAAAGTCCAAATAATTTTGAGTTAATGTAGATGTCTAGATCAATTGAGTTCAATTATTGCTACGGATCAATTATTTACCAAAAAATGAATGTTCGATACACTATTAGCATTAAAGTAGTTTTTGCTTCGTTTAATGATGTAGTTTTTGTAAATTGGTTTTCCATTTTAGTAGACTGATACAATACCATTTTAGTCTTGTGTTCAACCAAACAGAATTATTTGAAATGCATTCATTGTATATTTGTTTATTAGCAATACAATACACTGAGTTAACTACGCTTGAGCTTAGTCATTGATTTATGAAGACGAGGGATAGGAAACAAAGAACTATTTTGCAGAAACTCTTGATAAAATCCTCTGACCAGACTGGAAAAAATTCAACCAAGGACCCAACTGTTGGTTTATCATTTTATTAAAACATCCATTCTAAAAAAATCCAACCTAAGTTTTCTATAGGTAATAGGGCGTGTGTAGACTGCTGGAGATACCACTCTTTTACACATTCACTTTCTGGGCAAGATATCATAACAAGTGCTCGGGATACCAATAAAAATAATGAGTATTATTAATATTGATTATTATTGCTAAAATTTATTGAGTATCCCAAGCATTGTAGCAGTCAAATTCAGTTAATGCTTACAACAACATTACGGGTAACTATGAGTATCTCCATTTTACAATAGGGGAAAGGAAGACTTTGAGAGCTTAAAGAACATTGCCCAATGTTACAGAAGTAGTAAGTGGGAAAATAAATCCAGGATTATTATACTCCGAAATGTTTGGCTGGCCCAGTTCTAAAGAAACTGTATATAATGAGATAGGGGTTATAAATATCAAATAAGGGGTTTGAAAATCAAATATTTTTCTCCTGTGATAATTGTATTTTTATTTTATTTTCGCTTTGTTTCTTTTTGCACTTTTTTCTTAACTCATTTTTTATCGCATACTTCTCTCATTTATTTTCTTTTTGGGGCTTTTTTTTCTCTTTTTAAACCATCTCTTTCTTCTTCCTTTTGCTGCATCTCCTTGACTACTTGATTCTACCACTGTATATTTTTCTTTTTTTTATCATCATGCTTTGCTTTTCCTTATCACTTTTCTTGTTTTTCTTCCTTTTTTCCTCTACTTTCCACACTTCCTTTATTCTCCTTTAAAGATTTCCTTCATCTGCTTCTTCTTTTTTTTTTTTCAAGGCAGAGTCTTACTCTGTTGCCCAGGCTAGAGTGCAGTGGCATGCTTATATATATATATATATATATATATATATATATATATACA
>CAUYQG010082130.1:0-72461 GCA_963574415.1 Tarsius wallacei
TACCATGCCCGGCTAATTTTTTTGATTTATTGTAGAGATGAGGTCTCACTTGCCCAGGCGGGTCTCGAACCCACGGGCTCAGGCAATCCACTCACCTCAGCCTCCCAAAGGCGCGGGATTACAGGCTGAGCCACCGAGCCCGGCTAAAGTACAATTTTAAAAACAAACTATAAGCCCCAACTTTTAAAAATTTTTAGATTCAACAGACATAAAATTACTCTGGCAAATTGCTATAACGTTTCTAAGTGCTTCCTTTCAGTTTCTGTGCTCCTCATGATTGACTGACAACAAACAATCGGCAGAGCAGCTCGGTATACCACACTTCAGGAAGCAATGCTCACGACCTCCCTTCTCCAAGCTTCTAACTACTTTACACCTAAACACAACTGAGTACTTAAGATCTCTGTGTTTTGGATACTGATTGCAATTGCCTGACATGCTCCCTGAGTGCCAGGGTCATGTCCACTGTGCCTTGCCTAGGACCAGATGCCTCATGGGGGCTCAATTGCTGACAATCTAAAGGTTGAAACAGGTCCATTATTTACCTTTACCTTTCCATGATTTAGACAACTTAATGGTGTATTCATGAAGACCTGCCTGATAAGAACATTTAGTCCCTCCAGGATCTCAGGATCTCTCCCTGTTTGCCTGTGTTCCATCTATTTCTCTGTGTTTCTTTTTCACCGCCTGCTTCATCTCCACTGAACTAAAATGCACCAGATATAGTCACTGTTTCTCTTCCACAGAGAGAGAAGACAGGACACATCTCAGAAAATCCCATTCATCAGAAAAGCTGGCTTCTGGCTCACCAGATAAACATTCAAGGAAATGGAGTGGTTACATTAATTTACTTCCTGTGGATACTGTCAGTCTCATCTCTGTGTCTCTCTAATGCTGGACACATGCTAACTGCTCAGTAAATGTTTATGTGACATAGGCATATAGTGCCAGTAATGCTGCCAGGGCTACAAGTCACACAATCAGTCACATCACTCAGAAGGTGAGGGCAGCCATGACCAAAGAGGGGCTATGAATGGCAGTGCCATAGGAAGGTGCTTCAGGGATTAAGTAGACCAGTGGTTGGAAACTTTCAAAAAATACTCATGCCTATATCTCAGACCCAGATATTTTTTTACGTCATTGGTCTGGGATGAAGCCTGGGCCTCAGTATTTTTCAGATTCCATAGGCAATTCTGGTGAATAGCTAGAATGAAAAACCACTGATTTAGAATACCTTCTTCTCTGTACTAATACTTAACAGAGTTCTGTAAATGTCTGTTGAGTAGATGAATGAATGAGTCAATGAATCAAGGGATCAATCAATGGATGAGAATGAGTCTGGGGCAAATGTGAAGAGGGCCTTGACTCCTGTTTCCTAGGACCTCTCACCTCCAGCTGCTCTGCTTCTTCTTCCAAGATCCAGACTTAAGATCTAGCCAGAAAGCATCCTCCCCCATCCTCTTGCCGATGAAAGGAAGGCTTGCTTCTCCCCTGGAACACTGGTCCCCGGGAAAGTGCTAAACTTAGCTCACCTTCACCTTTCTCAAGCAGAAAACTCCTGGGCTTTCTTGAATACTCACCCAGAAGATCCCATAAATACCACCAGCCTCAACTCATACAGGATGGGAACGCTTTATCTCATTTATTTTGTGTTTAGTTAATGGCTGCTCTTGGATTGTTTTTCTGAAGATTCATGAGTCCAGGATGCTATCTCAGACTACAGACTTCCAGAGGACAGACAGGCCCAAGAACACTGTGTACAAAGTCACTGCTTTGTGAAAAGTCTAGTAAAAGGATGTTGCTGTGGTGATGCTGAAGGAGGATGAAAGGAGGGCAAGAGGGATGAACAGGTAGAGAAAGAAGGGGTATACTGCCTGGAAAGGTAGATGAGATGCTAGCTCCTCCTGTACGCAGGCACAGGTGACACATAGGATCAGGCAGTGCCCCCTATCTTGTCCCAAGCGGCCAGGAACAGTTTAAGTGAGCTCAGAGTTCTCTGCTGGGAATGTGTGCCTGGGGCTGCCCCAGCTTCTGACCTCTGGCTGCTCCTTTAGCTGCTGCTGCTGCTGCTGCTATTTTTAGCTGAACAAGAGGACCCTCCCCAGCTCCTCTCCAACCTCTAGTTTCATGAACCTGGAGGAACAGTTGGACTTGTCATTCTCCCTCTGAGCCCTGGACTTCTCACTCCTTGAGGCTCACACTGACTCAATTTGGGGTGCCACATGGAGATGTTTAGAAGCTGAACACAGGGTAGCTGGGGAATCAGTTGTGAAATTCAATACTTATTTTTTAAGCCAGAAAAAAAAAGAACATACATTTGGTCCTGGAAGAGAACTCTCTCTGGCCCTAAAATAGATACTACTGGAGTCTCCCCCTCCTGTCTATCTAATAGCTTCAAATTGTTCAGATTGTTCTATTTTAAATGGAAAATTTGTTTTATTTATTTAGAATATATGCCTCACTTTCAAAAAGAATTTGAGGCCACAGTCTTATTTATAGAATAAATACACATTAGAGGGTTTTTAGTATTCACTGGAAACTTTAAGAGGTCAAAATTGTTAAATTTTGCTTGGTTTACCATTGTTTTCCCTGCCTGCCTGTGTATTAATGGCATCCCATCATTAGCACTAATAGGCGTTTTCTGATATGTTTCTGTCTTTCCATTTAAAGGTGAAGAGGAAACTCACACTATTTGGGCGCCCTTGTTTTCTAGCAGTCTGTTAGACTCTACTCATAGTTTTTCTCATGCAGTTCTCATAACTCATGAGCTAAGTTAAGGGACCCATCCTAGGGCTACATAGCTTGCAAGTAGCAGAGCTGAGATTCCAACCCAGGACTCTGTGACAAAGCTCACAGGGGTTCATCTTCCCCTGAAAGAAAGACTCATACTCCTGCCACCAAAAAGAGAAATCTGTCCCTAGCCCTTTAGACTATGAGCTTTCCAAAACAGGAATGATAAAGTCCCTTGAGACTAGTACCTCCCACTGGGCTCAATAAACCATATAGATTGCCTAAACTACCAGCTTCCAGAGAAGAAAGAGGAAAACACATTCACCATTTACATGACAGTGAGATATGAAGATATATGTGTCTTTTCTTGCTACATCAGCTTCTTCAGTGGCTGGGGAGGGGGGATAGGGAGGCACCCAGCCAAAAGAGGTAAATTATGGATCATTTAGAGTCCGTAATAACATTTCCCATTCACAGAAGCACCTCTTAACTGCAGGAATTCTAAGAAAATGATTCATTCACTCATCATCCAATAGATGTTTACAGAAAGCCTACTATGTACCTAGCACTAAGAACTGAACCAGGAGCTAGGGATAGAAACGTGAACAAAGCCATCACAGTTTCTGTCCTCATAAAGTTAACAGCTAAAGGGGAACAGTGCTGGAGTTCAGAGGCATTTGTGGGGGTAATAGCATCTCCTAACACACTACCTTAAATTTAGTGCTGAGGCACTTTTGTGGGAGGAGAAGGAGAAGGAGGAGTAAAGGAAACCAAACTCGTTGCTATGCAACCAAGATGATTTATTCTTAGCCAGAGCAGGGAGAGCAGCAGCGTGGTGCAGGGAGTGGGTGGGGGGTGGAGATGGAAAGAGGATGGGGGATGGCCAGAGGAGTACAGAGTGGGAGGCAGAGTGGTATACAGCGAGCACCGAGGCTACACACACAGCCTCTTCCCAGGGAGCCACTCACAAATGGAAGCTCCACAGAATCATGCTCTCCAGAGGTAGTCAGAATATTGTAGGGAAAGCCCCAAGAACCATTGAAAAACCCTTGTTCTTGGGCCTGAAATTAACCTTCAGGTATTATAACCAGTCCTGTACGAAATACCAAAAAGGGACAAAGAATGGCATAAAGGCAGAACATAACAGCCTTTATGCTCCCACCAGGGAAGCAAGCCTCACATGCATAGTTGACCAACAAGTATTTATTAAGTACCGCCTCCACGTTCATTCAACACTGTGCAGGATGCTGTGGGGGCAGAGACAGCCCCAGGCTGAACAAGCGCACGTGCTGGCTGGGTAGGAAGAGGACAGCACCAGTACATGCTGACAGACACCAGCCTAGAGCCCAGGACTAGGCGCTAGGCCTGGCTCACCCACTCCAGGAAGCCTGTGGCAAGTCACCCCGTATCTCTGGAACTCAGGCACCTGATCTCTAAGTTGAGAGACTTACACTAAGCAATCCTCCCAGTTCTAGCACATCTGTGTTTTTGACACTATTTCAGTGAGAGCAGAATTGGGTATCGAGTACTCAGGAAAGGCTGCATGGAAGAGGGAGGATTTGAGAATGGAGTGGGGAAGGGAGATAAATGTTTCCTGAAGGCTTATCATGTACCTTTACCTACCAATACAGAATAGCTTCCCCATTTTTGGAGTTGAAAAAGCCAAGCCTCAGGGAGGTTGAGTAACTTGCTCAAAGCCACACAGCAGAGTCAAGATCCAAACTCAGATCTGACTGGCCCTAAAACCCGAGCACTTTCCGTAGGCTGACACTGTTTCTCTAAGATGGTGAGACTTGGATAAGAAAAGGGGGTGTGAAGAGCACTCATGGGGGGCAGCATGGGCAGAAATAGTGACAAGCTGAAAAACAGGCAGTATTAACAAGGGAAGATTCCGGGGATAAGGACAGGCTGTGACTGAAAGGAAGGTGTGGGGAGCAGAAAGAATGAGAACTAGGCAGTCCCTAACCAACACCCTTCACTGTGTTGAGTGCTATGGAAAAGACAGTTTGCAACCAAGGAGATAAAATGTGAAAATTAACAATTAGTGAAATGCCACAAAAAGTGCCCAACAAAGCATACCAAAATAAATCATAGCACAGTTCAAATGGGGAAATGCTTGCTTCCAACTGTGGTGGCCACAGGAGATTTTGTGGAGGAAGGGGACTGGATCTGGACTTTAAAGGATTCAGAGGGAGGACAGGTGAGGAGAGGGAAAGAGAGACAAGGACATTTAGGAAAGGAAAAAATCTCTCTCATAAAGGAAAAAGTAGAAGAAAATATGCTCTGTGGAATACCACTTGGCTTAGAAGAGAGAGCTGGTAGGAAATAGTATGGAAAAGTTGGGTTGGGCAAGGCTAGAGAGTCTTAGTCGACAGAGCGAGGGCTCTGATCTTTAATCAGAGGCCATGAAAATTGTTGGCTGTTTGAGTGAGGAAAGACATGGTTAAAAGAGGAGTTGATAATTTGGCTGTCTCACATAACTCCTCTTTTAACCAGGTCTTTCCTTACTCAAACAGCCAAAAGTTTTCACACCTGTATACACATGTTCATTGTGGCATGGAACCAAGCCAGATGCTCATCAAAAGTAGACTGGATAAACTACACAGCCATAAAGAAGAACCAAATCATGTCCTTTACACCAACATGGATGCAGCTGGAGACCATCATTCTAAGTGAACTACCACAGTAACAAAAAACTGAATACAGTACCACATATTCTTACTCAGAAGTAGACCCTAAACACTGGGTATGAGCACAAAGGTAGGAACAACTGATGCTGGGCACTGCTAACAGGGGGGAAAAGGGAGGAATAAAGGGCACACAACAATCCACTGAGTACCATGTCCACTACCAAGGGGAGAGGGCTCACTAGAAGTCCAAAACTCTCCTATTCGCAATTGACTTATGTAGCAAATCTTCACATGTACCCCACAACTCTAAAATTAAAAAAAAAAAAAAGAAGAGTTGAAGTAACTCAGAGAGCCAGGGAAGGGATTAGCAGGCATGGGATGAAGAGAACTAAGGGCAGCACTTGGGGTGGCGAGGAAAAGTTGGTTCCCTGGGCATTTCATGATCAGACAAGTCCTGGTGACTGAGGAGCTGGAGAAGGGGAAACCAAAGATAACCCAAGCTTCAAACCAAAAACATGATGGTGCCATATTCAGAACCAGAGGAGCCCAGCAAAAAGTAAAATTTGGCAAGCAGGTGGTAATGAGGTAGATTTGTTTCACTTTATGCATTGTTTAAGGTTCTTCTAAGATAGCCACATGAAATAAGCATGAATCACAAACTCAGGAAAAGGAAACCTGAGACTAGAGGAGGGGGAGACAAAGTCACTCAACACCTAGGGTAAGACTAGCCCTGCCCTGCTCCTTAAGCCCCCAGGGAAAGCAGGACCTTGCTTTGTGAGTTGGAAACTGTGTGTCCTGGTGAAAGAAGGCACAGGAAGAATAGACATGGAATCCCAGAGCTGACATTTAATTAGTCCCATCAAGAGAGCAAGTAAAGTTTTCAAACAGATGAAGCCTAAAATAATCGAGTCTACTTCCCTTTCCAAGCAAGAATTCTTTCTGTGCTCCAATGAAGGGTCATCCAGCCTTTGCCAGGGACAGGGAATCACAGGGTACCTCACCCAACATCTTGGCATAGAGACAAGGGATAAGATTTTGGGGTCAGAAAGAACTGGGTAAAAATCACAGTTGTTCCATATGACTGAATGTGGGCCAGTTACCCAATTCTCTCTGAAGAATAAATAAGACAAGTGTCAAGTGCTTGGCATAGTGCAGGGGATACAGATGGTGTCAGTTAGATACTAGGCACCTCCTGCCCTCCACCCCCTAGAACAGGAACAGGCTTTTCCATCACTATTCAGTTCTCATTGCTATGGTTTGTCTATTAACATCTGCTCAGAAGGCCTAGTTATAGTCTCTGTGATAGCACAAAAAATAAGTCCATTTCCCCTTCTACCTGTTAAACATTATTCATGTTTCCCCTGAAGCTGGGTTTGGGGCACTGTGAACTGAATTCTATCCTCAAGATAAGGTCTGACAGGGATAGAGAAGAGCTCTTCTGTAAATGCATCTCAGGGCCCCTAAAATATCAACCCTATCTGCCTGTCAGTAGCAGTTGAAATTCTACCATTAGGATTTCTTTAGTTTAATACGTTTCTTTTAAATTACAAATTCTTCTATCAGGAATAATCTATTGAGCTGTTACCAATCATAAGTACCAGAGTATTCATTAGTTTATCAGTTGCCTGGGGGAGCAAGGGTTGCGCTGCGTGGGAGAGAAGAACGATATTTTAGTGGCGGAATCACTGGCCCTATTTGGGTTGGCTACTGAAGTGAGTCAAAGACCAGTGGGGCAAAGGGACCTAGAAAAGCAAGTTTCACAGCCTCGCTGAGGATCATCCCTGATCACCAGATGGATCGGGTCACAAAAGAGATAAACCTGCTAGCCAGAATTACCATGTGACAATGTGGGACCATTGGGATACAATATGAAAGTTAGGGCACAGGACATCTCCAGAGAATATCACAAAGCACAACAGAGAAGCACCTCTACCTCCCTCAGAGGGAAAATAAAAGAGATCAAGGTGCACCAGGAGAAACTTAAGGTCAAAAACCAAGAAGCACCTTCAGATAATGCAATAATTCCCTTTTGTTGTCCACCTATACTTTCCTTCTGCCCCCACACTCTCCCAAAACTGTTCTTTCAGAGATCTCAAAGATTCTTTCAAAGACCTCCTAATATCCAAACCCCATGGCTCCATCTCACTCCCTAATCCACGATAGTAATGCCTTCATACTCCTTGAACACCCTAATGAAAAAATCCCCAGGTGCCCTGGCTTCCCTGCCAAGTCTCTGACCACTCTTGCATTTCTCTTCAGTGAGCCCTATGGCTTTGCCTCTCTCCTCTCTGCACAAGTCCTCCTTGCCCCCAACAAGACAAAGAGACCACTGCCCAGCAGTTCTCAGCAAAGTAGGAAAGCATGGTCAGAAAAGCCTCTACCGTACAGGGCCCAGAACATAGGTGGTGTGTGATGCACTGCAGGTGGAATAAAGGAACTAATGCATTAAAATGCTAGCCCGAGCGTGACTCAGGAGGATCAAGCCATTGGAAGCCACAAAAGGTATAGGACTTTGTTCTGTTTCTGAGGAAGTTTTACTTACTTAACATATACATTCGGACTCTGACACACAAGCACCTGCTGAGCATGTTTTCTCCAGAGAACAACTTCAAGAGAGTGTTGTCAACCTCAGCGTCCTTTGTCTCCTCATCACTCTGGTCATTTGTATCCAAGGAGATATGACTCTCACATAGGACCACATCACTATAAGAAAAAAGAGAAGGAGCTGGGCCCCGTGATGGAACCTGAGAGAGTTTTCTGGCACAAAGGAACTTTTCTTTCTGGGCCAGCTTCCCAGCTTCCTGCTCAGGCCCCCCAGCATGCTCCCTGAACCCTGTCCTTGCACCAATTTCTCTTTGCAACAGACCCCTTCTGTCGCCTTGCATCTGTGTTAGATGGGCCACGATACACACATACATGACAAATCAGAGAACACCATCTCTCAGCCTTTGGGTTCCCTCTCACACTAACAGCTTTCCCTCTCCCCCAGCAGAAGTGCCATGGAGATAATAAATACCACTCCCTCTACCAGCAAGCTGGAGACTCTCTGAGGACCAGAGCCATCCTTAGAAGTCACTCCTTCTGTACTCACCACTTCCCTTAGGTACCCAGGGAAATACTCTGCCATACAGATACCCCAGTTCATGTAGGTGACTGATTTACAAAGAGGACCAAAAGGCCCCAAGAACTTCACAGAAAGGGAGATGAGAATAAACAAAGGAAGGCAAAGGGAGAGAAGCTGGGTGAGGGAAGGAATTCGAGTAGGTCCTCTGTGACCTCAGTGGCTTTCTTATATCCTGCCTCAGTCACCCTTTTAACATTTGGCCCCGGCACTGATTGCTGAAATTTGCCCTTTGATCTCCTCCTCCATCTCTTCCCACTGAGAATGAAACACTGACACTTGTCAAATATTCTGAGTGCCAAAATCCATGCAAGAAAGTTGTCAGTGCAACAGAGCCTCTTTCATATAAATACTCACAGTTGATACCACTGGTGGAGTAGAAAGCTTAGATGTCCTGCCCTCCCCCCTCTTTTAGTCAGATGACTTCAAAGTTGGGGGAGTGGAAAGAAGTAGGTCCCCTCAAAGACCAACAAAGTTACTGTATAATGGCATCAGAGAGAGGGATTTTGCAGTTCTGATTAAATGTTCAACCCCTACTGAGAGCAGAGCAGGGAGTAAGGGGCAGAGAGAAAGTTGCAGGAGGGTAAATTGTGGCATAGATTGTGGGAGCGGATGCCTGAAACCACAGTGCCAGGACATGGCACCCCAGACAGGCTCTGTGAACCTTGAGATACTAGCCTACTGGGGGCTGCTGGGAACCACTGGGACTATCCAGGGCCTTAGGCTCTGTCTAGAGCTGTTCTGGCCTCCCTTTGTTCTCCAGACCTCCTCCTGCAAAAACACAAACTACACAGAAGATCCTTAGGATCAAGCATCCACATCCCAGTGCTGTTCAGGAAAGACTGAGCCCTTCACCCCTGCTCTCAGCAGACAACTTTGCATTCAGATGGCCATTTCAGCCATCCCCCTGCTTCCAACCCATATGCAGAACATCATTTTTTAACCCTTTCCCTTCTCTGGACCACGTTCTTTCCATGTCTGAAAGGGGAGAAAGGTTCCTCCTCTTCTTCCAACCTGTAATATTTCTGGAAAGGGTAAAAATAACAAAATTATTATTATTATTATTATTATTATTGATTTTATTGTAGCGATGAGGTCTCGCCAAGTTGCCCAGGAGGGTCTCGAACCCACGGGCTCAGGCAGTCCACTCACCTCAGCCTCCCAAAGCGCAGGATTACAGCCTGAGCCACTGAGCCTGGCTAACAAAATTATTTTAAGAAGAAATTCTTTTAAGAAGTAGTCAGTACCAGCAGCCCTATTGGCCAGGAAGCCTGAGTTCTCAGGTTAGTCCCCAGCAGTCCTAGACCTTCTCACACTTTGAGATAGAGATGGAACAGCGATCCAGGACACATGGTATACATTCATTTCCCCTTTTCAACCACATCCTTACATCCTCACCACAAACATTCCATTGCACCCATATTGAGCTAACCCTCATCAGGAGCCCCACCTTACACCTGTGCTCACTGCAGAACTACAGCACACCCTACACTCACGCTTCCTGCCAGGGCCAGCAGACTTCCAACCTTTCCCAGTCATGCATCCACAGGACTCATCTCCTCACTCTCGTAGACCATTTACCTCACTTACTAATATTTACCTCACTTTGCATTTTATCATTAATTTTTGATGGCCTCACAGCACCTAACTGGATATTTGTTTTAGGGTTTCTTTTTTTAATTCATTGGTCAGAAAAGCCAGGTGACTCTAGGCTCCAGGTATCCAAGTATGTCCCTCCAGAATGAGCATTCAACTTCCTCACATACTCACTGTATTTGCCAGAACAGACCTCTTCCTCCTCTCCCAAACACACCCCTCCTGCTGTGGCCTGAGACATTCTTTCCAGTTGCCTAAACTCTCACAGCTGCTCTATCCCATTAGCCTTGTCCCCTACATATCCAGGATGGCTCAGGACCTCATTCCCACTTCTGGCATCACTCAACCATGTTTCCATCACTAGCATCTCCTGAATTTCCTGTGGTGCACAAACAAGGTGTAACTTTAAAGAGCAGCGTCACCAGCTTTGTAACAAACACTGGGGCATGTATATCCGTGATCATCTTTTCCCAGGTCACACCCTGCACCAGGAATCTGTGTTCTGGGTTAGGACTCCAGGATCTCCTGGTTGCCTTGAACCTCTACCCAGAATATCCGGGCCTCTAACAGCCACTAGGTTTCCTGGCAGGAAACTGGTTATTGTCTCTCTACATAAGGAGATTCTAAAGACCAACAAACTCTACCCTCCTCCCAGAGGTTAAGTAGACACAGGCCCACCCCACTTCACAGCCTAGGTTCCCAGAGAGCTAGCTTAGTGCCATAGTAAGAGGGTGGGCTTTGGTACCTGATAGGCCAAGGTTCAATCCTGATTTCAACTCTCACTGGAGGACCGTGGCAATGTGGTGAAAATTATTCATCATTTCCTAAGTGCCTATTCTTGTTCTAAGGGATCAGAGTTTCTTGTAATCAGGTCTCCAGACCAGCAGCATCAACATCACCCGGGAACTTGTGAGAAGGGCAAATTCTTAGGTCTACCTTAGAACTACCGATTCAGAAACTGAGAGTAGGGCCAACAACCTGCATTTTAACAAACCCTTCAAAGTGTGATTCTGATGCATGCTTATGTTTGAGGACCACTGATTTAGGACCTGGGGATACACAAAAATGAAAAACTCACAATCTAAACCAATCGTTCTTAGCCCTGCCTGTACATTAAAACAGTCTGAGAGGCTTTTAAAATAATACCCGCCTGAGCCCCATCCCAGCATTCCAATAGAACTTCTAGAAGTGAGAATGTCACTGCAATGCAACATGCAATGTGCAAAGTGTGAACAAGGCATGCAGTCACCTGAGAAGGGGGACTACAGTGAGGAGATCAGAGTAAGTGGTTTTATCATCTGTGCCTCTATTTTCTCATCTGTAAAAGGAGGATTGTAGGTCAATTTTACATCTACCTTGCAAGACTGTTGGAAATTACATGAGATGATATATGAGAATGCCTGGTAGACAGTAGATGCTCAGTCTACATCAGTTCCTCCTTTCCCCAGACTTGGCCCCTTGTTGATTCTCTGCTGAGCATTTGGACTGCTGAATGCCCCCTACATCAGTCTATCATCAAGGACCCCTCCTCAACAAGGAAAAACTTCATAGCTGCTCACAGCTTGAGGCAAGAGTTCTCTTCAGCAGTCATCTCAACAATTCCCGTTTCTTGAGTCACTGTCCCCAGAAGGCAGCTCACAGTGCAGACCTTAATCATCTAACCCCCCCCCCCAGTCTATCAGAGAGCATCTCTTTAAGACAATTTGATAAAGGCCATTTGAGTTACACTAGGAACACACTGTCCTATTCTTGCCCCTTCTCAAACTCTTTTTGCCTGTGGTTCCAGGCAAGGGCACTGGCTCAGGGTGAAATCTGGGCATCAAGAAGTCCTCCCTGGCACAAAATTTTCATTATTTAGTCTCCTTCCTCAGTAAACATGTGAACTAAAGGAGACTTGGCAATAGCACCTAAATTCATCTACCCCCTCCATTCCCATAAGGCACAGGAGTAGGTCTGCAGTCACAAGCAGTGCACTGGTGGGCTCCCACAGTGCCACAGAGGAGTGCCCTGTGGCTTCCTGAGTTGAATCCAGAGATGGGGGATTGTCCTTGCTAGTTGCCCCTAGGTTTCCATGCTTATCTGAGCAGCCGCTAAACATTTTTGGTCTCCTTTTGAGAATAGCCTGTCATTTTAAAAAACAGTCTGCCACTTTAAAACAAAACACAAGCAAATTGTATCATTACTTTATAGGCAAACCTTGTGTTTTAGAGGAGGAGTTTTTTTTTGTTTTTTTTTTTTACTGAAACACTACTCAGCTTGCCTAGATTTGGTTCTCTCTTGCCCAGATTTCCCCCAAATGAACCTGGGCTGTTTCCAGAAACCAAATTAGTATTCCAAGAACAACATTTTGAAGTTTTGTCACCATTAAGATCAATTTTTAAAGTAAAAATTAGGCCAGGCGTGGTGTTGCATGCCTGTTGTCCCAGCTACTTGGGAGGCTGAGGCAGAAGGATCACTTTAGCCAAGGAGTTCAAGGCTACTTTGAGCTATGACTGCACCACCGCACTCCAGCCTGGGCAACAGAGTGAGACCCTGTCTCTAAAAAGAAAAAATAATAATAATTAAAAAAAGAAAATATAAAAAAATAACAGCCCTGCATCATAGATTGAACAACATTTCCCAGAATCCCACACAGTCAGAAACCGTGTGGCATCTCTGGCATTAGTTCCCCTTGAGGCCTGCTTCAAAGGAAGTGCTTCTCATTTGGTAGTGGTCAATAAAGCAGTCATTCAAGCCATCACCTACTAGGTACCTCAGAAACCAAACTCCCACACTAAATAAGGGAGTGGGAGAGGGGACAGAAAGGAGGATGGGTTTGACTTCAGAGAAAAGAGTGTAACGACACCCCATCAGCAAGAACCAGGACAACACCCCAAAGAGTCAGGGGCTGCCAGAGGAGAATCAGTGTCTCCACAGGCCAAGGTCTGGCCTAGTCTTTGCCTCTGACCCACAGTACTTTCAAGGGAGAATTTGTAGTGTGAGACAGGAGCAAAAATCCCCGCCAAAACAGTCATGGAGGAGCAGGAAAAATAAAGGTGCCAAGAAGCTTTTCCCTTATTCTCTGAGCTACAAGGCCCTGGGTTCTTTCCCAGATACCACAAAGTCACCCTTTCCTGGCCCTATCACCCCTCCCCTTCCTTCCCTAAGTCCTGCCACGTGCAAAATAAGACCTCTGCCTGAGCCGGTCAGGGAAGGATAAATTATTTTCTTCTTGGCTGTGCATTTTCATTCAGCTTTAAAAAGCTCAGTCCAGGCAAGCCGCCCAGGAGTGTGTGTTGTGCAGTGCTGCAGCTCTCACCTCCCAGTGCTGAAGGCTCCCTCTCGCTGGGTTTCTTTGCCTAGGGCAGGCACCAGACTCTAAGCTCTGGACGCACTGATTGAGATGTCCTCACAACCCTTAGGAAAACATGGCCAAAAACTAAGCATTGGTGTTTTGCTCATCAAGGCATGTTAGGCTGGGGCTTCAACAAGTTAGAGGAAGACTGGAGGGACACAGAAGTTCAGGCAACGTTCAGTCATATGCAGTAATGGTGGAAGAAGAGACCAGGTCATCAAAATGATGGATAATCAATAATTCAGAATAATAGATATTGTTTGTTAGAAGGCAACATGATTTTTGGCAGCAGAGTTATGTTCTTATAGATTTATATATTAAAAAATGAATTTACATTTCCTGAACACAAAAACTAAGAGTGGTAGGAAACAGTCACATGAAAAGAAGACAGTTCAGGATTTAAAACTGCCCATAACAGGCCAGGGGTAGTGGCTCATGTCTGCAATCCTAGCACTTAGGAGCCCAAGAGTTTAAGACCTGTCTAAGCAAAATAGTGAGACCTCATCTCTACAAAAAAAAAAAATCAGAAAATTTGCCAGGCATGGTGGCACGCACCTCTAGTTCCAGCTACTTGGGAGGCTGGAAAGATCACCTGAGCCCAGGAGGTCGAGGCTAACTGATTTGCCACTGCAATCAGCCTGGGCAACCAACTCCAAATAAAAAAAACAAAAAAACAAAAAACATATCCTACACATATAGAAAGAATTGAGAACTGGCTGTGTTGGGAGACATGTAGAAAGTTAGAGCAGAGATGAACCTTAAGACATCATCTAATCTCTCATTATACAGGTGGAAACTAAGGCCCAGGGAACAAAGGAATTGTCTCATATCACATGATCATTTGATGGAAGAGGCAGAACTAAACCCAGATTGTTCTAAACAGAGGACTGTTCGCTTGACCACATTAGTCCAAGGGCTAATTATTACCTTGAAAACAACCATCATTCTGTACACCTAATGCTGACCAGTGTATCACCTGGATGCTGCAGGCCTCTGGCAGTAGCTGCAGGCCTCTGGCAGTAGCTGCTTCTGTATTTTCCTACACACAAGTACCTCATGTGTTCCTGCGCCCTAATATCACAGATGCTACTCACAGTCCTAGGCCAGGTACCAAAATGATTACTAAATCACTTCCTAATTATTTGAAATCAGAGCATGGTCTTTATCAGCAACACCTTATATGCTTCAAATTAGTAGCTGCTATCTATTTAATCAAATCCAAGTACAATATTAATTCTTGGTATCTGGGTGGCCCTTTTTTCCCCAAAACTCTTTGATAGTTCATACCTAATTTTATTCTCACCAAATTCCATGGGTCAATGTTAGAGGGGGAATTAAGATGTCTATTTCATATACTTCTCTGAAAATCTCACCCATAAATAAACAGTTGGCAATTGGGGCCAAGAGACTATAGCAGAGCCCTCCTGCACTCAGGAAAGACCCAAGCTCTTTCCAGAGCTAGATGGAAGCAGGAGAAGCAGCTAAAATTCATAAGACACTTCAGGGGCAAGAACCATATGGATATTGTCTGTTAACCTTCAGACAAATAGAAGACACAGGTCTGTGGCAAATTACTTATCATCACACTTCAGTAATACCTCCCTCTCCTTTGCTTTTTCATTAAGCATAACTTGTATGCAGTAAAGTAAACAAATCTTAAGGAAACAGCTGGGTGAATTTTTGCTTCTGAATACACAAATGTAACCACTATCCAGACCCAGATTTAGAACATTGCAAAAGGTTCCCTCAAGCTCTCTTCCAGTCAGGAATGGCCTTTATTCTGACCACTACCCCGTGCATTAGGCTTGTGTGTTTACATAAAAGGGAGAATACAATATGTATGCTCTTATGTCTGACCTTCTGTTTGTAAGATCTCTCTATGCTGTCAGTGTGCAAAGAGTGCGCACTTTCTCTTTGCCATATATTATTCTGTTGCTTCAGTATACAACACATTTACGCACTCACTATTGATGGAAACAACATTTTGGCTGTTTCCAGTTTAGGAGTGTTATGAATAAAGATGTTATAAATATTCATGTACATGTTTTGATGAATATAAACACTCATATCTATTGGGTATATCCAGGCATAGCAATGTGGGGTCATGGGGTATACATAATAGATATTACCTAAGTTTCTTTCAAAGTGGTTTTACCAACATACATTTCAACCAGCAAAGCAAGTTTCAGTAGCTCCACATCCTCACCAAAACTTGGTATTATTGGCAAAAATTCCTTTTTAAAGTATCACTATGAGACAAGGTACCCTAGGCATGTTTCTAGATAACTGACTTTAGTATTTAAGTAGCTTTAAACAAAAATCTAACAATTTTACTTCTCGAACAGAATAAGCTACCTAACCATTGCAGACTACACTGATATGTGCAGATAGCTTTCCACCCCTATATTAAATATCTAGGGATTTCACCATCTCATCCTTCATGGGTAGACATCACTAAGGTATCAGAAGGCCAGAGCACCTCCCTCTAATCTCTGTCATAGGAAATACTAAATATGTCCCAATTGAGAACTTTCATTTATACACCATCATAAGTCAATAAGTTCTGGTCTTAACATGCATGGACTTCTTCCTGCAGAAAGGATATTTCTGTGTCCTGAATGGTAAAGGTACTCCATAGATAGATAAGTGAGCTATTGCTCATTTCATTTGTTTTTATATGGCTTGGCAAATGTTGCTCAGTCATCAGACAATCAACACACATTTATAAGGCACATATTCTTTGTTACTGAGCTAGACATTATGGAAGTCACAAAGGTGATCAACAAGGCTTCCCTTGAAGAGGCAGGGTCCCAGAATAAATCACATGGAATGTTGTCATCTGTCTTCTTCTTCTCACTTTACCCATCCAAAGTCTTTCACAGATAAAATGAGGTTAAAACAAACACCAGTGATGATCTTGGGCTTGGAAGGGAAAGCAAGTCCTAAAAGAGACTTCCTGAGGAATACAAATGGAAGAGGGGAGAACAAACACCTCTGCCCTAGAGTGAAGGGACAGTTGAAGGTAAAATAATTTTTACAATCTCTGGTCTTCTTTAGAACAGAAGACCAAGCTCTACCTAATCCTTTCCTCCTCCAACCTCTACCCACCATCACCTTCCCTCTCCCCAACTACTCACTCTTGGTGCCATCATCCAAATGAGTGAAACAGAGCATCATATCCTGCACCTAACCACCAGTGCAGTGCCTGAGACAAGACATATTTCCTGTCCTTACAGAACATACCAAGCTTAAAGAATATATCTCTGGTGATCACTCAATGTAGAAGAAAAGTCATTGTGGATGGGCCTTGAACTGGCCCTTAAAGCAGGTAAGACAAGGCAAAACAGCAAAACAGAGGTGGAGAGTGCTTTGATCTCTAGCAGAGCAAAAGACAGGAGTAGAAAGAAACATGGGACCCTTGAGATAAACAGACAGGACAAGCCTATCTAAGTGGCTTTCTATGACACGATGAACCTGAAGCACCATTCAGCTAATGCTCCTGAGTATGGCTGGACTCCTTCATTCAAGTGAAAGCTGCCCAAGCACAATGCGACTTTTAGGAACTTTCTTAGGAACACCCTCACACAAGCATGCTGAATGAGGCTGTGTACAGTTTTGCTCATCAGCCTCTATGCCCTCTATTTCACAGTTCACCATTTCTGGCTTGGCTCTCCAGATGTCAATTGTAAATAACTGAGACCATTCCATGATTTTTTCCAGATTGGAAAGCTGCTTCCGTTTCTGTGGTGTAACCAAGTCAATAGCGCAGCTAACACTGGGGAGTGAGAGAGGAGACAGAAAACAGGCACATGAGGGTCAGACCCATGGGGTGACTTCAGACCCCAGAACCCTTCAGGGCCAGTTGAAAAAGGCATAGAAAGCATCTGAGTAAGAAGCATGTAGGAATACCTTAGCACCTTACCAGAGCTACTCACAGGAAGACAGTTCTTAAAACACAATGCTCTCCTGCATCAAGGTCACTTCTTCTCCAGTTATCTTTTGGGGCCTAAGTCAAGGTTTTTCAGGTCTCTGTAGTCTTATTCCATTGTGAGGGGCCATCTACTTGTTGTTACTTAGTTTGATTTGTAATTTATTTTTTCTGCTTGCCTATATTGTCAACTCAGAGGGAACACCTACCCTCTGGATGGAGCAAAAGTAAAACTACCACCTTTGAATCAGTAAAATGGGATTGAGCTGAGACTTTTATTCTCGGCCCAAAAGTTTATTTTACCTCAGGTTTCTGTCTTCATTGGTGTTTGTTATCTAAATAATCTGTATAGAAAATCCGTATTTTTCAGGCACAAACATGTTTTAATATACAAAAAGGAATAAGTGGAGAGAGGGGCAAGGAGCAGCCACCAGATTTTTTTTTAAGTATAACATTAGTTGAAGGCATCTATGTCTCAACATCCTAGTCTTCTGATTTCCTCTGTTCATGAGCTGATATTTCATTGATAAATGTGACTATGGGTATAATTAATACCTTAAGAAAAGTTAGAGCGTGACATATCAGCAAGTGCTTCTTGAGGGCAGATAACTGGTCTTAGTCATTGTATGTCCTTAGCACCTACCATAGACTTGCCACACACAAAAGCACTTAATAAATATTGAGGGGATTCTTGAGTGGAGACAGAGAATAACTGAATAACTTAAAACATACTGTAACATGGTTTCTTAAGGGATACAAAATAATGGAGAGGTTTAGCCTAGAAGACTGTGAAATAAGAGTAATAAAATAAATGAAGCATAAGAAGAAAAAAAAATTAAGGCGACACAAGGATCAACCAAAAAGTATAATGCATTGCCAAAAAGACTATGTGATAGTAATAACTTCTGTCCTCAATTATCTGAAGGACTTCAAGTAGAAATGAAATTATACAGCTTTGCATTACTCTAAAGAGTTAAACTAAGATCCACATGCCTAATTTAGAGAAAGTCAGATTTCAATTACATAAAATGATTTACTAACAATTAGATTTGTCCAACAATAAAATGAGTTGTCTTGTGGAGTCATGAGCATCTTGTCACTGAAGATATGAACCACCACCACTCAGAGATCATCTAGAGGCAATTTCCGCCTCAAGTGGAAAGTTAGACTAAATGGACTCTAAGATCTCGTCCATAACTAAGATTCTACTAATCTAGAACTCTGTGGTCAAAGTGAATAATATCAAGCAAATCAGACTTCCTAGAGGAGGTGAGTTTGGGGTCAGATTGGGAAAGAAGTAACATGGAATGCTATTAAGTACATATTGGAGTGTAGGATTAGGAAAAAAAATCACTCCACAAAAATGTGTCAGAGTCACTTTAAGGTCCAGAATTTTATTCTCAGTTATATCTATTTAGAATAAATTGGAGCCTTCCTGAACTGGTAGATAATCCTAACCTGTATCAAATTGAGATAGAAAAATCTTATAGATATTTAACAAGTTGATGCTGTATGGAGAGAAGCCATACAGTTGCAAATTAAAAGAAGCCAACAACAGGGTGAGTCTAGCCCACAAATCTGCAACCAATTCGAAACTTGTGAATGGTGATCTCTGAGCTGCCTTGCCATAAAAGTGCCCATCCTGACAGCCTTAAATTCTTGTCATTATCGAACCAGAGGTCATTATTTTATGAATTCTATATTGTAGTTATGACAGATAGACAACAACACCTTCTTTCATTTTGCTTGAATTATGGCCAACTACAAGTCACTTTACTATGACTTAAAGATTATTGTGCCCATCTGTTCACAATCAATGGGAATAATTGAGGGGTGGAATGTGCCAGGCACTCTTGGACAATCCTGCAGAAGTGGGGTGGGGGATTTCTTGGCCATTTGCCATGTGGCAATGATTCCTTCATCTGTGACCATATGGAGTAGATGAAACTGTCACTTGGACAGCATGGTACAGCAGGTCTTGGAACAATCCATTTCCACAAGAAAATTTACATTAGTTATAGCAAACGGATAGTCCTTATGTCTTGTGTACATCATGAGAAATCCTTGAAAACATGAGACTCTGTGTAATATCTCATAGAAGAATCTGGCCTTGTGCCCCAAATTAGAAAGGGAAAGTTATGATTGGATGTCATCTTTGTCCATCATCTTGGTGTAAAACAGGGAGGCAAATCATCTCACAGGGGAGGAGTAGCCAGCGGATGTTATGAGAACACAGATGTCCACCTCTCCTAAATTGAAGCAGTGGTAGGGAGCAGGAAAGGACCTTACATATTTGCTCAGACTTTGGAAACAGTTCAATGATTGAAGGACAGAAACCTCACCAACAGTAGCTAAGAAAACAGTTGGACTAATATTGGGTTTCAGGTATTTCTTACCATAATTTTGAGGACAAAATCAAAGGAATCTTACTTAAAAATCCTTCTGACTGATGTCTATCTTTTCAAGTTTGGAAATTTTCACTTGTGATTTATTTTTTTTTAATAGGGAGAGGGGGAAAAAAAAAAAGAATCAAATTCATTTGAGGTCTTGCAAAAGTGAGGAAATCTCTCCAATTCTTAGCCAGAAATGCCCCAAACCACGACCCTCTTTTATTCAACATTTCTGTAGTGAACACCAAGGTAAACCACGAAGGTAGAAGAGACATTGTTGAAAGGCAACCTAGAGTCAGAAGGGAATGTTGGTAGGTGAGCTGTTGAAGTTTTGGGGTACAAGCTGGTAGAATCATTTTCTTTTACTCCACACATGCCTTATAGAGTCAGGACCCAAATCAAGATGGGGCCTCTAACTCAGGGGGCCAACCCTGCTCAAAGAAGAAACACCTGATCAGGACAGCCCAGTTCTAGTTAACCAGAGTAGATGATGGCCTAAATGTGAATCATTCAGGCTCTTGACATTTCTTTATTCCTTCTAAGTATTTCCCTGCTCACAGGGGAATCAAGGGCAAGGCGTGGAAGAAATTCACTTCAAGTCATTCTGTTTTTTGTGGGCAGTTGTGTTGAAAGCATTTCTAGGAAAGGGGGATTATGTTGTAAGTTAAAATGAAGTGTTTGTGTTTCCTCTGGACTCCCCCCAGCCTCTCTTGAAACCCCAGGAATAAGATGATCGTGCCTGTCAGCACTGCCAGGCAGAGCACACACATCACAGCTTCCTGTCTTCTGTAAGACAGCTCAAGGTCACCAGCTCCTGGAGGCTTGCTTACTCATTACACTGTCTCTGACCCTGTGCCTCCTCCTTACTGTCAAACACTCCTGTCATCATGATATTGGCACCTTTGAGTCATGTCATGTGTGTTTGTCAGTTCTTATGACTAATCATAAGAACTGACAACATAAAAGAACCAAGCAGAGATTCACAATCCAAGATCCTAGATTTAAGGCTCATTGTTAGCTGGGCAGCCTTAGGCAAATCGCTTCACCCATTTGAGCTCGGTTTCCTCATCTATAAAAAGGTGATGATAATCCTTGCTTTACCTATTCATCAGAATTCTATCATGGATTACAAATGAGATAACCCATGTGAAAACCTTTTAGCAATGATAAAGCACCCTGTTTCTGTTGGTGGTGGTAGAAAGACCACATCTCTTTACACTCTGGCATCTGAACTAGGGTTGTACTTCCTCTGCAGGCTCAGCAAGATCTGGTTTAAATGTCACTGAATGTCCCCCTTGTCCCTATAATGTTAAACACAGACTCTCTCCAAAGCATTACCATATATAGGCATACCTTGGAGATATTGAGGGTTTGGTTCCAGACCACCACAATAAAATGAGTCACATGAATTGTTTAGTTTTCCAGTGCATATAAAAGTTATGTGCACACTATATTGTAGTTTATTAAGTGTGAAATAGCATGTCTAAAAAGCAATGAACATATTTTAATTAAAAGTATTTTATAGATACAAAATGCTAGCAATCATCTGAGCCTTTAATTATTTGTAATATTTTTCCTGGTGGAAGATCTTGCCTCGATATGGATGGCTGCTGACTGGTCAGGGGTGTTTGCTGAAGGTTGGGGTGGCTGTGACAATTTATTAAAATAAGACAACAATGATGTTTGCCACATCAGTTGACTCTTACTTTCATAAAAGTTTTCTCTGTACTATGTAATGCTGTTTAATAGCATTCTACCCACAGTAGAACATCTTTCAAAATTGGAGTCAATTCCCACAAACCCAATGGCTGCCTCTGATACTAAGCTTACAGAATATTCTAAATTCTTTGTTGTCATTTCAAAAAACATTCACAGCATCTTCACCAGGAGTAGAGTCCATCTCAAGACACCACTTTCTTTGCTCATCAGCAACTTCTCAACTGTTCAAGTTTAACATGAGATTGCAACAATTCAGTCCCATGTTCAGGTTCTTCTAGTTTTGTTGCTATTTCTACCATATCTATGTTTACATTCTCCACCAAATCTTGAACCCTCCTAAGTCATTAATGAGAGTTGGAATCAACTTCCGCTAAACTCTGGTTAATGTTGGTATTTTGACCTCCTCCCATAAATCACTAATGTTCTTGATGGCATCTAAAATAGTGACTCCTTTCTAGAAGGTTTTCAACTTACTTTGCCCAGATCTGTCAGAAGAATCACCATCTCTGGCATCTATAGCCTTATAAAATGTGTTTCTTAAGTATAAGACTTGAAAGTCAAAATTAGTCCTTGATCCACAAACCACAGAATGGATGTTGTGTTAGCAGGCATGAAAACAACATTCATCTCCTTGTACATCTCCATTGGAGTGCTTGGGTGACTAGGTGCATTGTCAATAAGCAGTAATATTTAATAGGAATCTTTTTTTCTGAGTCATAGGTCTCAACAGTAGGCTTAAAATATTCAGCAAGCCATACTGTAAACAGGTTGTGATGCCATCCATGTTTTGTTGGGTCCTGGGTTTTTAGACTGAAAATCACTAGCTTCAACTTAAGGTCACCAGCAGCATTATTCCCTAACAAGAGCATCAGGCTGTCCCTTGAAGCTGTGAAGCCAGATATTGACTTCTCTCTAACATGAAAGTCCTAGATAACATCTTCTACCAATAGAATGCTGTTTCATCTGCATTGAACATCTGTTTAGTGTAATTACCTTCATTAGTGATCTTAACTGGATTTTCTGATAGCTTGTTGCAGTTTCTACACTAGCACTTGCTGCTTTCTCTTGCACTTTTATGTTACAGAGACTGCTTTCCTTCAACCTCATGAACTAACTTCTACTAGCTTCAAACTTTTCTTCCTCCCCTCTTTCAACCTTCATAATATTGAAGGGAATTAGGACTTTGCTCTGGATTGAGCATTGACTTAAGGGAATGTTGTGACTAATTTGATCTTCTATCCAGACAACTACAACGT
The DNA here is from genome assembly GCA_963574415.1 of Tarsius wallacei. NCBI lineage: Eukaryota > Metazoa > Chordata > Mammalia > Primates > Tarsiidae > Tarsius > Tarsius wallacei. The sequence goes on from CAUYQG010082130.1 coordinate 22,705, forward strand.
TCTCCTTTCACCAGAAAGGTTATTTTCCTTCATTGGAATAACACTTTAAATTTCCTTCAAGAACCTTCCTTTCACATTCACAACTTGGCTAACAGTTTGGCTCAAGAGTCCTACTTTTTGCCTATCTTGACTTTTGACATGTCTTCCTCACTAAGCTTCATCATTTCTAGATTTTTATTTAAAGTGAGGGATGTGTGACTTCCTTTTACTTGAACACTTAGAGACCATTGTAAGGTTACTCACTGTCCTAATTTCAACATTGTTGGGTCTCAGGGAATAGGAAGGTGTGAGGAATGGGAAAGAGATGAAAAAACAGCTGGTCGATGGAGTAGTCAGAACACACACAATACTTATCAATTAAATTTCCCATCCTACCTGGGCATGATTTGTGGTGCTCCAAAACAATTATAACAGTAACATCAAGGATCACTGAACACACATCACCATAATAAATATAATAATGATGAAAAGGTTTGAAATATTGCAAGAATTGCCAAAATGTAACACAGAGACATGAAGTGAACACATGCTGTTGGGTAAATAATGTAGATAGACTTACTCAATGCAGGACTACCACAAACCTTCAATGTGTGGTAAAAAAAAAAAAAAAAAAAAAAAACAACCCAGTATCTGTGAAGCACAATAAAGTATGTCTGTACACTCAGAGGTCAGGCTTCCATGCATATCTTTATATATATACCCACCAAGAAGGTTTCTGCAGCCTGGCCTTGTGCATCCCCAGACATGAGAATAGATCGGACCTCAGAGTCTGTTGAAGGACACAATCACAGCAGCAGAGTGTATGGAGCCTCATCCAGCCCCACTGCCCAGAAAGCAAATCCCTCTCATGACAACCAGGATTTTTTTCTCTTCCTCTTTAGCACTACCTGCAGAAATCTCATCACAACCACCGCAGCCAAACTCCTTGGCACCACTTAACTCACCATTTGGCAAACGAAAAGCCCAGAATTCTCTCACTGGGATTTGTTTTTAGAGTTATAACTAAAATCTCTGATTGCCCAACAAAGAGCACCCGGAAGACCAAGGGGAGAAAGACGCTATGTGACATCTGAAGCCACTAATTGCCCATCTTCCCTGCAGCAAAGTGCTCACAGTGTCAGGTCTTCTTTTCTGAGTATCTGTCAACAGGTCTGTCTGTGATTAGGAGGAGCGCTCATACTGATACTAAGTCCCTCTGCATCTTCAACAGCTGACACCTATAAGCAGCTTCTTTGTTTTACAACAAAGCAAATTCAATAATTAATGGCCTTACGGAGAATTCCAATCCACAGACTCTTTCAACAGGACTCTAAAGGCAACCCCAAACTATAAAAATGCTTCAAGTAGAAATAAATCAACATTTCTTGCACTTTATCATACAACCAGGTGCCACAGGCCCCAGAGTCAAGCCTTCCCTAATAGTCTGACAAAGGAGGTAAGAAATAGCTGAGTGCTCATGGGTGACTATTGCAATATTTTACAAATATGAAAGAGAAATAAATATCAGAGTATTGTGGAGGTGGCAGTGATCTCCCCTGAAAAACTTGAAGTGCCTCCTCTACTGTCCTCCAGATTCTATCGTGTTTTAAATATCTAACTAACCCACTTCTTCCATGAGGTTTTCTCTGATCACTGCAGCCTACAAAAATTCATTCATTAATTTAACATCTATTTATTCAGCATCTACTGTGTACCAGAAATTGTGCTAGATACTGGAGATAGAACAACATTAAACCATCAAAATCTCTGTCTAGTGGCTCCATCCACTGATCTACCAATGGAAGCAGTGTTTATACTACTGCATCAAATAGTTTTTCACAGATAACATTTTCCTGGAGCTCATATTACTTTCCATTTTACAAAATAATTATTAACATGTCTTTTTAAGCAGCTTGAGGGTAAAGCATTTCTGATTTCTTTTATAGTCTGCTAAGAGAAGGTATTGAGTAAATAATTATTGAATAATTATGTAATTATGTGGAAAAATAAATACATACACACATATATACATACATATATGTACATAAACACACACACACACATATATACATATGTATGTAAATAATTGTCCTATCTAGATTGTCAGTTTCTTCAAAGGCAAGGATTTCTCTGTTCACATTTCTGTACCTTCTAGAACATCCAGCACAGTTCTGGACACATGGCTCATTCTCAGTACATATTTAGTTGAATTCAGTAATTCTGCTAGAAATGGGAGTTCCTCTTCTACACTTATACTGTTAGTCACACTTCAGATTTAGAAAATGGAAAACCTAAGGCCAAGGAAAACAACATGGTCAGTCCTAAATGACAGTTCCCCCAACAAGCAGGGTAAGCTTTCTCCCTGATCAGAGCACTGTGTTTGTGAAAGAGGAATAAAGTCGTATTTCCTATATGGAAACTGACCTAAACCAACCTGCACATTGCAAGAAGAAAACAAGAATGGAATTAGAGCAGCAAGCCTTATTTTGAAGAGCAAGACTACCAATGGAAACATCCATACTGTGATCCACATGGCATCTGCCTGCCAAAAGACCATGAAGCCAGAAGTCAGAACCACCCATGCTGCCAGGGATATAGGCACAGCCAAAACCAGCCCAGGAAGGTCAGAAACCCTGGGTATCCTCATCACCCCGTTTATCCACACTTGCTGTCTTTTGGTTCAGCCTCTTGAAATCTGTCCTCTGGAATAGCCACCTTTGCTCTGACAAGCCACAGCTAAGAAAGTCCATGAGCTAAAGCTGATCTCTGTAGGGAAATGGGCCAATATCCTCTACTACCCTAGGTGAGAGCAAGTGGATTGGTATTATTCTCCCAATCCTCACCGGTATCTGTGAGTTCACCATCTATACCACTGGTGAGCTCATCATTAGCATTGGCAAAACATACCTAGTCAGCAACTAGGAATGGCACCAGGACATCTGTGTGTCACTTACAAAGGCATTACCCTGAATCACAGAGTTCTAAGTTCTAGACATCTTCAAAGGACACCTCAAGGTCTACTACCTGAAAATTCACTTACCCTGAAGGCCATCCTCCCCACTCCCCAAATTAGAAAGTACCCCAGGATTTTCCAAATCAATATTAAATGACCAAAAATGAAATACCCTTTTCTATCCTAGACACAATGCTAGACTGTGCTTCAGTCTTACCAGTTCTAAATGATCTGATGATCTCTGCACATGGTGGGTCAGCCTGGAAATAGTCCTGCCCTCTTCCTTATCCTTGTGATCTAGGACAGATCCTGAGGAAATTGGTCTTGGAAGTCAGCAATGACATTTAGTCATGCAAAACAGTGAGCTGACTTTGCTTCTCTCAATAAATATTTCACTGAGATTCAGAGAAATAAGAGAAACCTTATTCATGAGATTTATGTTTATCTTAATGATTCACAACAAAATTTGTTCCAATTAAATATTTATTTTAATATCTTCTTGGGTCTGAAAACTCCTGTCAATTCATCAGTGAGTCTTCGTACCATCAGTCCCCTCACAGATGTGAAGATGTTTGGAACAGCCTCATTCTTCTCCAAAGGGGGAGTTTTTCCTTTCCAGCTTCCTCTTAATGAGGAGCCTGTGCCACAGTTGCACTGTTTCTGACACAACCCCCAGGGCCCTGCCAGTCAGTCTCCACTTCCTGCTGCCTCTCGTCTTATATAACTCACCCTATACACATTCTTAAAAACCTTCCCTGCTCAGACACCTCTTCCAGACACAGAACCCCAGAGAAACTCTCTGTAGAACAAGGTAGGGGGAAGGAGGGAGGGGGGAGAAGAAAGACAGGTGGGCTCTCTTTCTTCTGGTATTGGAATAAAGACCTCTGAGTTCAAGTTCCAATGGCACTACTCCATGGGTATATAGTCTCAAGACAGTCACTTATTCAGCTGTTTCCTATATGGGGTTAATATATTGTCAGAAGACTCAAATGAGATGATGTGCTTTCTAAACCGTAAAAAATGATAACTATAGCCGGGCTCAGTGGCTCAGTCTGTAATCCCACGCTTTGGGAGGCTGAGGTGAGTGGATTGCTTGAGTCCGCAGGTTCGAGACCCGCCTGGGCAACTTGGCAAGACCTCATCTCTACAATAAATAAAAAAATCAGCCGGGCGTGGTAGCGCACACCTGTAATTCTGGCTACTCGGAAGGCTGAGGTGGAAGAATCGCCGGAGCCCAGCAGGTCGAGGCTGCAGTGGCTGGGAGCGGCCACTGCACTCCAGTCTGGGCGACTGAGTGAGACTCCAACTCAAAAAAAAAAAAGATAACTATCTCTAAGACTGTGACAATTAAATGTGAAGATGAGTTTCCAGTGTTTAGAACAAATCTGGTATATGATAAATGTTCACATAAGACATAGTTACTATAAAATATGAGAAATTTTTTTTTACTTTTATTAGAGCTCAGTAACTATTTAGGTCTCACTGCCTGACTCCTCTACATGTGGCCTAGGTGAACACTTCCCATTACTCCCATATACAGATGTACAGAAGTCTTCATAACCAGGGCCCTATGTCGGGGGCAGAGGGTTTCTGTGGATGGATGTGTATGCTGTACTTTCAAACTATTCCCATTTACATACATCTTTGCAGCCTCCTGAAGAAACTCTCTCTCCCACAGAGATGGCATAATCCTCACTCTGCTGCTAAATCTTCCCTAGATCCTAAGAAAAGCATTCCCTGTTTACTTCACAGAGAGTATAGTCTAAGCCACCCCCGCCCTCTCAGCCCCAAGAATAGCCCCCATCAAGTGGCAGCCAGAGACATCTGCCATCTGTGGTCCCTCTGTCCTGTCCCCTAGCTGAGATCCCACCACTTAGCTTCCCTGAAATCTGGCCCTGGCGCAGATGGAAGTCTCTTGCATCGTTGTGAAATGTTTCTGGGGGCTGGAAAGTTTAGCAATCACCCTGAGGGAAGGCACTCTCTTTTGCCTGCAACCCCCAAGAGGAGGCAGAATGGGTCTGGAAGAGTGGAATAAGTGGATTCCCAAGACAGCATGATACCCAAACAGATTTTACCTTTAATATTAATTAAATGTCACTTCTAAAATTTTTAAATCCCTGGTACTGTGAGAAAGATTTACTATATTAAAGCAAAAATGGCTTCTGAAAAGTAATTATAAAGGTTTATAAGTTAATAATGGCTTTGCACCTTGTACTACTAGAGCTAATTCCATTATCTGAGAAACTAAAGCTAATGTTTAATAACTTGGTGAATACCCCAATCCACAGTTCCTGAAAAAAAAGTGTCAACAGCCCTCTTGGCCATCATACCATGTTAAGCACTTCTTCAGGAAGCCATCCCAGAATATCTCTCACCAAGTCTGAGTCATGCCATTCACTCTAAACACCACCCACCTCATTCCCTCCCCACTACCACACACTACCATAGTGTTCCTCTACTTCTTCCGGAAGAATCTTAAATTAGCACAAGGGTGCATTATTTTAGCAAAGTACCAACTGAGTTATATTAGCCAAAAGGAATGAATGAACCGTTTGAGGTGTCAAGGTACTACCAGGGTCAGGGTGGTTCTGGGCAATAAGCACTTTCCAGGCATCTTTCAAAACACAACAATTTCCCAGAGAGGATTCTTAATAAATGTTTGAGTTATTAAAAATCAGATAATTTGCTGACCACCCCCCCACCAGATGTTCACTGTCTTTTTGTTTTGTTTTGTTTTCCATAAAAGATATTTCTAGTGTAGAGCTCCAGGTAGACAGCAGGTCAACAATACACTTGTCCACACACCAGCCAGCCCCCCTTCTCTCCCTCTGAGCTGCTGCAGATCAGAATGAAGCCTGCAACGTCTGAAATTTGACCTTCCATCTGCCACTTGATCTTCCATCTGCCACATTCCCAATTTGACAAGGGCTGAGGGCTGGAAGACAAAGACAAAGACAGGTCTCCAGGGATCCACTTGGTGATGAGCAGATGTTAATTTGGGCTTTAAATGGGATAGAGGTAACTCTACTTCAACACAAGAAGAGGCCTAAGGTCACAGCCAAATATACTTTGGTGGACAAAGGAGACCCCAAAATGTTACTGAGCAGTCCAAAATCTGACTCTGCTTCCAAGAACCTAGGATATAGGTACAGTAGTCCCCCTTTATCCATGGTTTCATTTTCCATGGTTTCAGTTATCCATGGTATAGTACAATAAGATATTTTGAGAGAGAGAGACATACTACATTCGTATAACTTTTATTATAGTATATTGCTTGTCCTATTTTATTATTAGTTGTCATTCATCTCTTACTGTACTTAATTCATAAATTAAACTTTATCATAGATATGTATATATAGGAAAAACAAATTACATATAGGGCTATGTACTATCTTCAGATTCAGGCATTCAGTGGGGGGGGGGGATGGATCTTGGAACTTACCTGCCTCAGATGAGGGGGAGCTACTGAATTCTCATCACAGTTTCCAGGAGGAGAAGGGATAAGGACACAAGTTTGAAACAAGAAAAGCTAGATTAGAATCCTAATTATATATACCATTATACATGCCTTATACATTATTCAGCAAGTCACTTAACTTCTTTAAGCCTTTGTTTCCTAATCTGTAAAATAGGATCTATACTATTGCGAGGGTTGAGATAAGCACCTAGGACAGTTCCTGGCACGTAGGAAGTACTCAATGTCAAAAAAGCAAAATTGCAATACAACCATTATCAATGGGCGATATTCTCTAGGTTCTTTTCCAGTAAGAGGACTAGATTTTTGCTATCTGTCTATACTCTTTTTGCTGGTCTTTGCATGACTAATAAAATGCTAAGACACCAGCTGGAACAGAAGAGTGGTCTGTAACCATGACCAGAGAGAAGTTATCTATCCACCAGAGGAAGGAAAGCTGGGCCATAGCCTTGGCCTCATGAATATAGTATCCAGGTCAACTAAGCTAACAGCACCACAATGATATTCTCAAACATCACCGTCACTGTAAGTTAATTCTGCACCATATCCTTCATTTGAATACAGACGTTTTAAGTCAACAAATTTGATTTTTTTGTGGACCATACCGTGATAAATAGATCTTATCTTTTAAAATGCATCCCCATTTTGTTGACTATCCTGTCTTCCACACTGAGAAATGTTCCTGGAACCAAGGTCTGTTTCTGAAAACCAACTTAAATTAATGAAGCTTCTGGTATTTATCATAAAATGTAAGTAAATCTGGTTGAAGCAAATATCTTTGTTCTTAAAATAACTGACCGTGCATTTATTAGTTGAGCCCCTAGCTAACACCCAAACCACAAGCTGCCCTTGTTCAACCTCGCTGCAGGAACCTTGGGCATTCAGAAATACCAGGAGGAAGCTGAAAACAGTAGGGGAAGCAGACAACAGTAAATCAAGGGACACACCCTCTACAGTCAAGGTCAACACTCAGGAGGGGCAGCAGGGCTTGGACAGTGGCGGAAAGACTCCACCCATATAGCACTCTGAAACAGAAGTCCTCTTCCAACTGGAGGCACAAAGCTGCTAATCTGACATACACCCAAAACAGAGATGTGGGTAAAAATAAAATTATGACTGCTCCCATGAGAAGGCCAGGAAGAGAACATATTGAAATAATCATGGCCAACAGCCCTGCCTAGCACCAGTGCTGCTAAGTGACCTCAATCAGAGACAGGAAAGATTTGACCAAGTTACTTTCCTTGCTCAAGATAACCCAATGGCTGGCCATAGACTACAAAATAAAATCCTAAGTTTCTAGCATGACATTAAGCCCACCCAGCCAACCTTCCAAGTTTTCTCACTCATTATTCTGAGTCCCCTTTATATATACTCACAATATGTGCGGTAGTATTTCATAGTTTAACAAATATTTATTGAGTACCTACCCTGTGCAGGCATGTTATGAATGTGAATGAGACAGGCAGAGTCTCTGTCTTCATGGGAATTAGAGTAAAGGGAAAGCATTACTTTGTCAGAAAAGTGCCATGCAAGAAGAGAAGAATTTCAGCTGTAGACTTGACCTTGAAAGGCCTTAAAGGATGGGTAAAAGCTGGACTTGTAGAGCTAGAGGAAGGCAAGAGAGGAAAGGGAGAGTTTGAAAAGTAGTCTTCATGTGGAGGACACGTATGTAAAACACATGTTGGAGGGTACCTGAGGTGTTCTCTGTAAGAACATCAGCTTCTGACAATAGGTGCTGGGATTAGGGTGTTCAAACCCTCAGTGCTCCAAGGACCAGGCAGCCTGAGTTCTTGGAGTCTTCATCACACCAGAATCAAGACTTGATGGAAGGTAAGTCCATCTTCCCCACTCTGTGTTCACAAGATCAGATGATACTGTCTACATATGTCATACAAGCCTCTCATGAAAACAGCTCCTTCAATTTCTACACAGGGCTCAGATGTAAGTCCATAGCATTGACTAGAGAAGAAGCTCTGGGAAAGAGAGCCTACGATCTCTCCAAAACCCATTTCCCATTCGTCCCATTCAAATCCATCAGACAAACAGGTACCAAGGTGTGCTGCCTCTCTGATGAAATGGCCAGCACATGTTCAAATGTCCACAGAGGTCACTGTGCAGACTAAACCTATACTTTTTTTTTTTTTTTTTTTAACCTCTGACATAACCCCTCTTCCCATCTGCTGCCTCAGGCCTTGTCTCTCATCTTGCTTTCTGAGGCAGTAAAGAAGAACTGACTACAACTACCTTTCCTACATGAAAAGGAAAACCTTTCTCTTACCTTCCCTCCTTTTGAAGTAGTTCTACCCAGGGCCTCCTCTCTACCCTTCCAGCACCACCAAAGACTTTATTGCTTCAACTCCTCTTTCTCTGGTGTGAGACAGACATTCACCATGGCCCTTGGGTTCTTCTCTCCCAAAATGGTCAATAAGAATGGAGGTTAGCAGATACTGCCCAGAGTCTGGAAACTTAACAATTCTGAAGTCTTCTGATACCCGCCAATTAGTGTGGCCATTACTCTGGGCTGGATCATTCAAGCCTTTAAGAGAAGAAACTCCAGAGAGGCAGGACGCACCTTGAACCTGGCCAGGTGAGCCAGCAGAAGACAGCAGGGGAACTGTCCCCTCAGAGGCAGCCTAGCTCTGCCACCAAGCCAGCAGTCTCAAGGTGAGGAGGCAGGGCCTTAAAAGGAGCTATTGATGGCTCCACTTCTGCAGGAAAGATATCCCAGTCACAATCAAGTACACAGGCATAGCCTGAGGCTGAGGTTTCCCCCAGGGCCTTGGGTCAAACTTCAAGAGAAATGGAAGTTGATCTTAGACTGTCTCTCCCAATGCAACTCTTAATTTTGAGAACTCTCAAAGCCCAGGGCCTCACATGCAAATTCTGTCTTCCCAACCCTGTCAGAACCACATTTATAAGCTACCAGGTTCCAGAACACCATCATTTTTTTGTTTGTTTGTTTTTTGTTTTGAGTTGAAGTCTTACTCTGTCACCAAGGCTGGAGTGCAGAAGGTAATCCTTCTGCCTCAGCCTTACAAGTAGCTGGGACTATAGACATGCACCACCCCGCCCAGCTAATTTTTTTTATTTTTTGTAGAGATGAGGTCTCGCCAAGTTGCTCAAGCAATCCTCTCACCTCTGCCTTCCAAAGTACTGGGATTATAGGTATGAGCCATGGTGTCCAGCTCCACCATCTTCTTCATATCCAAAAGTTAGGTCTTAAGAAATATGCGTTAAGAATTAATAGCTAACATTTATTGAGCATTTAATCACTTGATCCTTATAATCACTTAATCCTTACATCACTTAATATTTACATTAACCCTACGAAGTAAACACAGTATGAAATTGTCAGCACCTTACACATGAGGAAGTCAAGGCCTAGAGAGGCTCAGTGACAAGCACAATGTCTCACAGTAGTAAGCAGTAAGTGGAGTTATAAGCTAAACCAGGCTATTTTTATCATAACCTCCTCAAACTTAACCATTCAGTTTATTTCCTGAAAAGCAAGTCAATCAGCAAAATAAACCTAGCCACTGGTCTTGATACTTCAAGCTTTGTTAAGTTTTAAGTTTTCCTTTGATTTTTAAAGGAGTCTGGTCATACTAATCAATTGCTTTAACTGGTGGAGTTGAAGGATGAAATGGCATAGAGATATAAAAGGAGACGGAACCCACATGTAGGTGTACTTTCAATTCAGTTTCACCCCATTTCTCCACACCCTCCTCCAAAACCCAACTGTATGCTGCTGTCCATGACCAAAAATGTCACCCCATGCCTACTTTTAACATGCTTGGCACAACCTCTTTGAGTATATTCTTTGAGGGACTTCCAAAAACTGGCAACCTGTGGCAAATGATGCGCTGAGAAGGGGAACTTCTAAGATGAGGTCAAGTCATAGATACAGGATATTTTGGAAAAGTGAGGGAGGGGAAATGGAACTCAAACTATGGAAGGCTAGTATGCAGGCACTGGACTTTCTTTCTTCATGGATATTATGGACAGGGCCAGTTAGGGGCAGTCAGGATACATTTCCCTTCCGCTGGAGCCACTTGTCCCAAAGATAAGATGTGGAGTCTGTCTGGTTTCTGAAAGGCAGGGAGCAAGCCAGCACTTAAGAAAGGCTGCCTTAGCCTACGGGATGGGAAAAAAATATTTGCCAACTGTATATCTGACAGCCTAACATCTAGGATCTACAAAGGAACTCAAATGTGCTGAAAGGAAAAAAGAAAATAGCCCATTAAAAAGTGGGCAAAACCAAATGGGCTCGGTGGCTCAGCCCGTAATTCCAGCACTTTGGGAGGTCGAGGTGAGTGGATTGCCTGAGTCTGTGGGTTTGAGACCAGTCAGGCAACTTGGCAAGACCTCATCTCTACAATAAAATAAAAAATAGCCAGACATGATAGCGCACGTCTGTAGTTCGGGCTACTCAGAAGGCTGAGGCAGAAGGATCACTGGAGCCCAGGTCAATGCTGGGGTGGCCATGAGCATGTGTGCCACTGCACTCCAACTTGGGTAAAGGAGTGAGACTCTAACTCAAAAAAATAAAAGTGGGCAAAAGACATGAATAGACACTTCTCAAAAGAAGATATATAAGCAGCCAACAGACACACGAAAAAGGGCTCAGCCTCACTCATTATCAGAGAAATGTAAATCAAAACTACATTGAGATATCACCTAACCCCCGTAAGAATGGCTATCATTAATAAAACAAACACCAACAGATGATGGCGAGGATGTGGAGAAAAAGGAACATGTCTACACTGCTGGAGGGAATGTAAACTAGTGCAACCTTTTTGGAAGACAGTGTGGCAATTTCTGAAAGAACTAGAAATTGACCTTCCATATGACCCAGCAATTCCCCAATTGGGAATATACCCGGAGGAACTCAAATCATTCTACAAAAAACTACCTGCACACATATGTTTGTTGCAGCTCTATTCACAACAGCAAAAACATGGAACCAACCATGCTGCCCATTGAAGCTGGACTGGATTTAAAAAATGTGGTATATATACACAATGGAATATTATGCAGACATAAAGAAGGACAAACATATGGACTTTGCAGCAACTTGGATGGATAGAGTCTATAATACTCAGTGATCTATCACAGAAACAAAGAACAGAGTACCATATGTTCTCACTCATAAGCAGACCTTGAGCAATTATCATAATACTATAAGAAAGGGATTGGCAGTAGTGAGAAACTACCAGGGGACGGGGGCATGGGACTGGCAGTTAAGGGAAACTGTTTGGGGAGGGAGGGGCACACCTCATCAACAAGGGTACCTGCATAATCGACATTTGTATAACTAACTCTGAATTGTACCCCATATCTTTAAAATTTAAAAAAAAATTTTTTTTAAAGAAAGGCTGTCTTTGTATCCTCATATTTTACCTTCTATGGCTTCCTGTTTCTAGGTAACAAGGGTTGGTATATTACAGCAAAAACAGTCTTCCAGTCCTGCTGAGGACGTGATGCCCACGTTTCCAAGTTTCGGGATGATTCTTAAGCCTTAATATTTTTCTTTGTCTTGAAGCTGCAGCCCACCTCTGCCAAGAAAACTTGGAAGGACCCAGTTTACCCAGTGGAGCCATATGACTCAATCAGATGCATTAGTTTTTATATAATATGCACTTATTGAAGTAGTCATTTTTAATGTGATTAAGTTTTGTGAATAAATTTCCAATAAAGCTACTCTTCCTGCTATATATTTTGAATATTTCTGGTTAAATATATTACACTTTGATCATAGGCTATCCCAATTTTCATAGTTTTTAAGTTATAAAGTCTGTTTTTAGGAAAATGCCCCCTGTGTTTCTGAATCATTTCTGTTAGGTTTGGATCCACATTTTCTTACATCACTCAGAGTATGCAGGCCCCCAAGTAGGACAAGAACCATAACTATGCTTCTTAATCTTTAATCCTGAGCACAGATTATGATAGACACAGTTGATTGCTTGCCCAGTGGCCATTTACCCCCTTCTTCCTTGCTTACAGGTATACATTTTGTTCCGAAACCAAACAGTCATGTGCTTCAGGGGAAGCAAAGACAACTTCCAGCTTTACAGGGTAAATGCTGATTACATTATACCAATCATGAAAATTACATCCCCTTCCAGTGACTTGTTTAGGAATTGGTGGTGAAATTATGTCCTTTGAGACATGAGGAAATGTCTCCTGAAGGACATCTGGGAAAGGTTTTCTTGCTCTTAAAGAGACATATGTGAATACATAAAGAAACAGGCTGTTTCAGTTGTCAGTCCTACATGTAACATATGAAGTTATAGAAGCCATCTTGGGACTAAAAGGATGGTAAAATGAAAGGATGCAAGAATTGGAGTCCGAGGATCTCCACTTCTTATAGTGGCAGGCTAGGTGATTAGGACCAACTCTCCCACTGAGGACAACTGTTTTTATCTTCTTAAAACCATTAAGGATCTAACAAGATAAATAATTACTAGGCCAAAGGCTAGGAGAAGTTGAAAGTCCAAAGAGGTAAACCCAAAACACAAAGAAGCTCTTGTCCTGAAAGCATTTGTCAATTTGCAAGATACAGTAGCAAAACTAAGCTGTGTTTTTGGCAACCGGGAGGAGTGGGGAAGCAGAAATTAAAGTTCAGGACCTACCCAAGGAGAAGACTCTGATAAGCAATATCCAATGTAAGCTAGGCTTCTTCCTAGCTTCACCCTCAAGGTAAAGGTAGCCTAGAATAAATTAGCTCTTATGCAGACTTGAAAGCTAGTTGCCTATAACCTGGGCCCAAGGATCTCAAGCATTCAATTTGGATTAAGGTGGAAGTTTCAAAAGAAAATGAAAATAATTGCAGAAAGTTACTATTCTTGGCTTCAAATTATTCCCATAAAATCTTTTTCAAAAATAGTGAACATAACACAATCAAAGATAACCAAACATACAAAGAAAAAATATACCTTAAAAAAGAACCATCAGGAATAGCAGAATAAAGAAAGAGACCCACATTTGTGGTAATCATTTCACAATATACACATATATAAATGCACAATGTTGTACATGATAAATACATTCCACTTTTATTTTCAATTTTATCTCAATAAAGTGAAAAAAAAAAGAAAAAGAAACAGTCCCATAAACACTTTCAAAATTAGAACTATCAAACAGAAACTATAAAACAAATAAGTTTACTATGTTCAAAGAAACAAAATACAAGCTTGAAATCTTTTTTTTCATAAAACTAAAAACTAAAAGAAAGATGACTTGGAAAATAATTAAATAGGAATCCTGGTGCTTAAAAAAATGCAATGATTGAAATTAAGAAGTCAATGAACACATTTAATTACAGATTAGACACAGCTGAATAGAGAATGAATAAACTAGAAGATAAATCCCTGGAAACTATCTAAAATTCATCATGGAAAGATTAAAATATGTAGAATAATAAGAAATATAGAAGATACAGCAAGAAATTTTGACATACAATCAGTTGGTATCTCAAAAGGAAAGAAGAGAAAGAACAGAAATAATGACTAAGAATCTTCTCAAACTAATGAACTGTAACATTTTGTAGATGTAAGAAATCTACAGAATTCTATGAACCTAAGCAGACTAAATAAGAAGCTGATGATGGCATTGAGCCTCTAATTTAACTGCTTACCTTCTGAATTTCTTGCTAAGAGAAACCAGAAGAGGAGAACAAGGAGGAAAGGAGGGGGAGAAGTAGGGAGTAGGGAGGAGAAATGTATTTATTGTTTAAGCCATTTTGAGTTTGGGCTCAGTTACCTGCAACCAAGAGCATCCTAAATGATATTAATAGAATAAAGTAGCCACCATCTATTGAGTGCCTACATGGAACATTTACTGCACGTACACATTTTGTGTCATTCCCCACAATCTTATGAAATAGTATACATTACTCAAGACAGGCTTGGTAAGCTACAGATACAAACCTTAATAACTTAGAAAATAAGATTAGGCCAGGTATGGTGGCTCACGCCTTTTATCCCAGCACTTTGGTGAGAGGATTGCCTGAGCCCATGGGTTCGAGACCAGCCCAGGCAACTTGGCGAGGCCTCATCTCTACAATAACTCAAAAAATTAGCCAGGCATGGTGGCACATGCCTGTAGTTCCAGCTGCTTGGAAGAATGAGGCGGAAGGATCACCTGAGCCCAACAGGTCGAGGTTGCGGTGGCCATGAGCATGCCACTGCACTCCAGCCTGGAAGACAGAGACTCTGACGCAAAAAAAAAAAAGAAAAAGAAAATAGGCTGGGATTGGTGGCTCAGCCTGTAATCCCAGCACTTTGGGAGGCTGAGGCGAGTGGATTGCTTGAGCCCGTGGGTTCAAGACCAGCTCAGGCAACTTAGCCAGACCTTGTCTCTACAATAAAAAAATTAGCTGGGTGTGGTAGCGTGCGCCTGTAGTTCCGGTTACTTGGAAGGCTGAGGCGGAAGGATCACCAGAGCCCAGCAGGTCGATGCTGGGTTGGCCATGAGTGTGCCATGGCACTCCAGCCTGGGTAACAGAGTAAGACTCCAACTCAATTTTTTAAAAAAATAAAGAAAACAAGATTATTTTTACTCATACTACATATTTTACATGGTTCAGCAGAGGACTGTGATCATCATAGTCACTCAGGATGCGAGGCTGATGAAGGATTTCTCTCAAAAGAGGACAACTGATAAAATAGTAGAAGAATGAAGTATATAGAACATTGGTTTTTAAACCTGCCACTTGGAAATAAAAGATCTGACTTCTGTTCACATTTCATTAGCCAAAGCAAGTCACATGGTCAAAGGTGAAGGGAAGTACAACTTTACTGTGTGCCCAGAAGGTAAAGAGTTTAAAGCATTTACTGAATGGCACTAATGACTACCACAGATATTATCCTAATTTCCTTAATGAGAAAACTGAGACTCTAGTATTTAACCAGTTAGATAAATCAAGAATGTGTTAATTAATACATTTTCCTGAAGGAGATATTATTAACATGACTATTTGCCCTTTGGTGGTGTGGGCAGTGAGAGGAGAAATGCACCAGTAGCATGATCTCAAAGAAGCCAAGTAGAGTGCCTAGTGGGGTCTTATCCTCATCTATCTCAGAATCACCACCCCCAGGAGCAGAGTATGGAACCAAGGTAGTCAGGGGGCAAATATCCCAGTCCTGGCTTTTGTTCTTTGTGCTAACCAGTCTTCCCTACAGGGACAGAATTGGACTACAGTTGACCAGAGAGAGTGTGTGAATTTATGTAGTAGGCTCCCACTATCTTATATATTCCAGGTGTTCAAGAAGTAGTTAAGAGAGGGGGAAAGAAGTCCACATAATAAAGCTGGTCATGCCAAGTTTCTTAACTTTGATCTTTGCAGGTTCAGAAAGCTTGCCAAAGCAGAGGAGACCCAACATGTCCAAGCACGGGTGAGGGGCCGCCTTGCTCACTTAGGTCCTCAAGATCTTCCTATGAGCTAGATTTTCCAGCCTGTAATGTGTAGAACATTCCACCTCGTTCCATACCTAGTGATGAAACTGTCCACCTCCCCCCTCCCAACACCCCACATCTATTGGCAGGCTCCCTTGGCTGTCCTTCCAGTTACACATGTGCTTCCTCTGCCAACCCAGTCCAGCCTCCTGCAGACCCAGCAGCATCCATCTGGAATTCCCTCCCTGTGGCAGGGAAGGAGTCAACAACAGAGTTCTTATTTATTTGTTGGTTTATTTCTTCCCAGGAATGAGGCAGAGGTTAAGGGGAAGGCGGGGGGGCGGGGAACAAGGAGGGAAAGCCTAGAAAAGAAGCTGTGGTGGGCCAGAGATTGGCAGGAAAAAAATGTCTCTATAATTTCAACTGCTTTCCTACCACACTGTCTCTAGCTGAGGCCCCTGGGTGAAAGATCTGTATATTACCGGGGACAGGAGACTGTAACTTTAATTATGTCTCAAAGCATTTGGCTGTGTTCATTCTGAAACTTCCAGCAGGAGAAAAAAAATGTGGTTTCCATTACAGTGTCACTGAGGGACTTGCACTGGGGTTGGGATCATTAAAATGAAAACACTGATGAGTAAGCCATGGCATTTTGTCTCCAAGACTTAACGTCCTTCTTCCACCCCTAGTCCTGTACTTTATTTTGAGACAAGCTTAAAATAGTCTATAAAATATGGAGCTCATTATCCCATCTAACAGATTTCATTTAGCATGAAAGTAGATTAAAAGCCCATGCCAATTTTTCTTCCTATCCTGGGTTTATAAGGAAGACACTCCTCTTCACCCTGGGCTGGGTTCTTCAGAACACAATTCTGCAATAGTCTGGGAGAGCCAGGAGGTGACACTTCCAACCCCAAATAGTTTATTTTTCATGATGATAACAAGGAAGGATATTCTTCCACACACAATGACTACATCAGGGCTACTGAGCTCATTAAAAGGGGTAGAATTGAGTTGAAACCACAGGAGAATATAATGGAAAGAGGTCTCTACTTGGAGTTTTTGTTTTGGCTCCGCATCTAGACTCCACCAATAAGTAACTGTAGGACTTTGAAAAGTGAAATCATCTCTTTGAGCCTCAGTTTTCTCATCTCTGAAATGAGAGGTCTCTCCCAATTCCATATTTCTTGTTTTCCATGTGCAGGTGCCATCCTCTTTGAGATCTCCCCCATGGCCCAGCTATAGGACTTTTTATAGGAAGAGAGATGGGGGACTGATCTCTTTAATGCACTGACAGTCACCTCTGAGCTGGCCCTTGGGGGTGCATTCAATAATATAGCATCCAGATAAGGGGCCTTCCCATTGCCCCTGTACTTTCTAGCCATGGTCCTCTGACTCTCCTCAATTATCTCCTCTGTACAATGAGAATAGCACTCTTTACATCACAGGGTAAAGGGAAGTTTGAATGAGGCAGGAAAGCATCCATCCAAGATCTTGAACCATCCCACCTCGCTAGTCCCAACCCATGACATTGCCTGCTCTTTTGCTAAGAATTCAAGGCCATCTGAACTACATTTCCTTATTTTCCTTTCTTCTACTTAAAAATCATTTTCTAAGCACTCCTCCTTCCTTCCTTCCTTCCAACAGAGGAAGTGTTCCCCCTCCTCCAGTCTACCACTTCCATCTGCACTCTTTATTCAATCCATTCCTACCTCCTCCAGGCCACTGCTGCACTTCAAAGCACTCATCACAAGCCGTTATTATAAATTCAACTGTTGCTTGACTTGTGTATTGTCTGCCTCACTCACTAGAATGTAAACTTCATGAAGACTTCATGCCTTATTCATGCTGGATCCCCAGCAAATAGCACAGGGCCTGGAATATTGTCAGTGCTCAGTGAATATTTATTGACTGGATAAATAAATCCATTTCTGCTCATCATTTTTAAACCTCTATCACTAGTCCTTTCTCCCAATCTTGAACACATCCAGGCCTCCCTTTTTTTTAACAAAATCATCATTTGACCCTAATGTCCTACCAACAACCATTCTATTTTTACCTTGCATTTTCTGACATATTTCTCAAACAAACAATATGTGCTTGCTGCTGCCTCATCTTCCCCACCACCTCCCACTGCAATCTGGTTTCTCCTCACTGAGGTGCTGAAACAATGCTAAGTAGTCACCAATGCCTTCTGTCACCAAGCCCTTCAGCATTGCCCGATTATCTCCCTGCACATGAGGATTCCTAACTGTTCCTTCTCCCATGAAATTACCATTGCCTGGCTCTCCTCCTACCCTTAAGGAATACTCTTCCCAACTCTCTTCTCCCTGTGTCAACACTTTTCAAAAACAGTCTACACTACTCTCCTTTCTCTATGTAATGTCTTCCCTAAACTAATAACAGTTTCTCTCTAGGCAGATGACAAAACTTCTCCCTAGAAACACAGACATACTTCAATTGCATGAAGGAATTGGGCATTTTGTGATCATCTCAAACTCAGTTTCTATATCCCTTCTATATCCCTTTATCAACACCCCAAGTCCTACTCCCCTTTTCAGACTTTTAGCATAACAGTTGCCACTCCTCCAGTCAAATTTGAACATGGAAGTGTCGATCATCTTTTAACATGAAAGGCAAGAAACCTCTGCTATTCTCTGACATTGTCACATATATCTCTTTCTTCCCTCCTTTCCATAAATCTGCCCTTAATTCACTTCCTCCAGCTCTTCTTGTGCATTCAGATTCATCTTTAAAGAACAGCACCAGTCCCAGACCCTTGTGCTCAGAAGTTCCTCATGACTTCTTCTTCCTTCTCATGTGTCTTATCTACCTGATACACTGACCTTCTCCTTTTCTTTAGCTATCTGCTCCCTTCAACTTCCTGCCTCTACCCATGCTGTACTGACTAGAATGTTTGGCCTTACCTTCTTCAGCAAGAAAACTCCTATTCATCCTGTACCCTGAGGTGAAATATCAGATATTCTGAAAAGACTCATCTGCAACCCCTCCAGACAATTAGTTATTTTGTCCTCTGTGCTCCCATGCAGGTTTAAGTATAACTTATCAATTTTGTTGTAAAATACTTTTTAATGCATCCAAGTCTCTCCTCAAGTCATAAGCATCCCATGTTAGGCTCCTCTGTTTTCCCAGTACCTAGTCCACTGCCTGGTACATGAGTACTGTTCAATACATTCTTTTAATTGAATGCTACTGCCCTGCCACCATTTGCTCTTAACCTGATATGCAAGTAAGAATCTTCACAAGGTGGCCCCAATCTGTCTCTCCAACCTTAACACTTACCACATGGATGCTCCAGGCAGTCTAGTTCAGTCCCAGTTTAGTCCCCATTTCCCAACGCTCTGTATTCCCTAACTTCTATCCTCATAATTTAGTACTATTAAAGCTTAACTCAGACCAGCCCTTTCTCTTCTATCCACCATTGTATTATCTATTGTGTTATTTGTTATTGTCTATTTTCCCCATTAGACGATACAGCTTCACAAAGACAAGAATACTGTCTTTTTCAGCACTGTATCTCAAAGCTTTGAATAGAATGAGGCACATAGTAGGTCCTCAGAAGACATTTGTCGAATGAATGAACATTTCCTCCTTCATTTAGATCCAGTTATTTCTCTCTCTTGTAAATTCATAGCACTCATTTAGCAACTCAACATGAATGATACCTTGTGGAATCACAGATCTATTGTAGGTGTTAAAGTATATATTTTGTAGGTGTTGCAGATATCGTCCACATGGAACCATGAAAAGTTAGTGCTAGAAGACAGTCCCCTTATAAGTAATACATCATTAGACAGAGGGACCAACAGAGACTCAGATAGGTTACTGTAGATTCTTGATCTTTCAGGAGACTTTAAGAAGTTCAAACTGTAAACTCCCTGAGGGCAGAATCCTATCTCCTACCCCTAAATGTTCCCTGCTACAACAAGCACAGATACCATTACTACTCTGTAGATACTATTACTATTATCACTAATAATAACAATATTTACTGCTTTGATGGTTTCTTAGATAACAAGCTACCTCTGTCCACAAGGTGAAAAGCAAGCCCATCGCCTACACCGGGGATCCAGTTGGCCTTCTGACCACCCAAGAACACACCTCCCCATTGTCCCTTGGTTCTTAGCAATCGAAAGCCATGCCATGCCCAGGGAAGTTCTGCTTTACTGTTCTCACATCACAGTAACCTGCACCCCACTGCATGGAAATACCACACCAGGCCTCACAAAGCAGCTATCAGTGTCCTTCCCCTAGGACTTGGCCTAGATACATCTCACACAACAGACAAGACAGCCCAGTGAAATGCTCTACTGCCTGCTGACAGAGGAGGTGGCTGGACATCAGTTTAAGATGAATGCTGGAAGGAAAGAAAGATGGGCGGGGGTGTCTCTCCATCTATATGGTAGCAGGTATAAGAGACAACACATCCTAGACAAGAATAGGGGGTCCTGAATCTTGACTTTTCCCTTGTCTTTAGCAAAGTACTTAACCTCTATGAGCCTGTTTCCCATCTGTGAATTGGGAACTGATATGACCTATCTCAGAGAAGCAAAATGAGGATCAAAGGAGTAAGATATTTGAAATTATCAAATAATTGCAGTTTTCTTTTTTCCTCCTTAACAATGCTATGATAATCAATTATTCCCTGGAGAGTTCAGATACTCTGGTAGCCAAAGTTATTTATTAGCTTTCCTATTAGGGTGTCACCTTGAACTAGGTGTCTAAGTGAAAATACAAAGGGACAGTGGAGACAAAGTCCTGCCCTCAGGGAAGCTCTACTCTCAACAGAGGGAAATTACCCCCTAGAAGCAACCAGGCTTTTTAACAGCAGCAGAAATCCAGGAGGACAGGCATACACTTACTGATTACTTATTGGTGCCAAGCACACAAAGGTCACATATACTAGCTCCTTTGGTGCTCACAACCACTGCATAAGGTATATACTACTGCTACCCACAGGAGCACATTATGAATCACAGAGCTCTAGTCTTGCACCTAAGTGCCCACAAGTCTCTGAGTGGAACCAGGCAGGATTAGTCAGGGGAGGTTTTTCTGGAGGACACAGGGGTTTACAAGGTTTAGAAAGAAAAGAGTGGAATTAACTATAAGAGGAGGCTTCAGGCATTTTAAGAGAAAGCACAAGAAAATATGAAGGTTGCTGGTGAGGTTCTGGGGTAGAACAACAGAGAATTGTTCTGTGATGGTGTTTCAAGTGGACCTGTGTTCAGACTGTTTATTAGACAAGAGGTCTGGTCCCTTTAGGAAAGTGATCTTGTGCCAAAAGTCAATTAAATAGCTATAATAGGTATATATCTATGACTTTAAAAACTAATTTAAAGTAACTTTTTTGTGTATTATATAAATATTCAGCACAAATGGGGAGGTGATTACAACCTAAACTCCTCTAATTAGAAAAATTCCAGCACAGGAAAATCACCCGAAGTGCTTTTCATACACATACTGTATGTTTTCCTCTTCTTTTTCTCACTGACTATAGGAGGGAAGGAAAAGTCATAAAAGTTGGCATGAAGAATGCACACAGCACGCTGGGCACACATATGCAACATTTAACAAGATCAAGGCCAGCCAGACCAAGGTGGGTATTCAAAGTTCATGGTAGGCTAGGGACCAGCTACTAGCAGATGGTCTAAGCAGAGATACCATGTCTGACCCAGTTAGGGGCCAGAGCTGTGCAGATAACTGAGCAGCAAGCAAGCCAAAGATAGAGTAAGCCAAAGACAGGGCATCTGTCAGTTATAGGAGACCAGGGGCCAGGAAGAAGGCTGCAGGCATGGTGAGGATGAGGCCAAAGAAGAGGCAAGCATAAAGATCAGGGTGCCCTGAAACCAAGGCTATGAGGTTCAGCTACCTCTTGACCCTGTATTGCACCTGAGCAGAATCAATCCTTGGATTAGAATGTTTCAAAGATTTGAAATAGAGAATAGCCAGTCAGAGAGAGATGAACTTTAGTGAAAGTGCCAAGTAGAGCTCCAAACCATGAAGGCTCGAGGACAGTTATTCTCTTCACCTCCCACCTATCCTGAAGGGAGAAAGGGATTCCTATTTCTCTAATTCTAGCACCATATGGGCAACGTCCATCTATTTCCTAGTATGAATTATACTAAGCAAGTAAGGAAAGGCTTTTAACATCTACTGTGACAGACTGCCATCCCTATCTCCAAAATCCTAGGCAGCCAGACTGAGAGCAAGAAACCCAAAGCAAGCTGGGGTCAGACAACTTCCTGGGGCACAGATAAGTTTATTTTCCTGGGAATATGAAAGAAAGTCAAGGTTTAGCTGGAAGTCACAGAAAACGTTTGGGGTTTCTAAAGAAAGTTGCATGAGTTGTACCCAAAAGATTGTGTTCTTTTACATTTTGTTCCTTAATACATTCCTATGTTTATTCTTGTGTTTACTATTCTCATATAGTGATTTATTTTCTCATTTCTTTTATTTTGCACAAGAGTCCTTTTTTGCCTTTGCTCTCTGGCATCCATATTAAAGATTGACAACAAGCAGTTCCCAACTCTGGCTGTCATTAAAGTCACCTGCAGAGCTCTTTAAAAATGCCAGTGTCCAGACTCCTTTCCAGCTATTCTAATTTAATTGGCTAGGGGTGGGCATTAGGGGGTTAGATGGGAGGAACTGGGCACTGTGTTTTCTAAGAGCTTCCAGATGATTCTAACGTACATTGAGGGACGAGAACTAATTGGTTTTTGGTCTAGAACCCAAATACTTTGGATAGCTACAGGAATGTGGACAAAGCCCCAAGAAAATAGTACCATCTGTCTATTTTTGTTCATGTTGCCTGTGCTTAGTCATAAAGTCTTTGCTGAGACCAATGTCCTGAAGGGTTTCTCCTATGTTTTCTTCTAGTAATTTTATAGTTTCTGGTCTCACATTTAAGTCTTTAATTCATTTTGAGTTGATTTTTGTATATGGAGAGAGATAGGGATCTAATTTCATTCTTCTGAATATGAATAACCAGTTTTAGCACCATTTATTGAAGAGTGTGTCCTTTCCCCAATGTATGTTCTTGGCACCTTTGTTGAAACTAAAAAGCTTTTGTACAGCAAACGAAATGATCAACACAGTGAAAAGACAACCTGTAGAATGAGAGAAAATATTTGCAAACTATTCATCCAACATGGAACTGATATCCAGAACATATAAGGAACTCAAATAACTCAACAGCAATAAAACACCCCATTCAAAAGTGGGCAAAGAATCTGAAAAGACATTTCTCAAAAGAATACATACAAATAGCCAACAGGTATATTTTTAAAATATCAATGCCACTTATCATCATTGATTACAAATCACAAACCACAGTGAGATACCATCTTACCCCAGATAAAATGGCTACTATCAAAAAGACGAAAAATAACAGATACTGGTGAGGATCTGGAGAAAAAGCAACTCTTATACACTGTTAGTGGGAATGTAAATTAGTATGGCCATTTGAAAAATAGCATGGAAGCTTCTCAAAAAGACTAAAAACAGAATTATAATACAATCTAGCAATCCCACTACTGATATATATCCAAAGGAAAAAGACAGTATATCAAAGGGATATCTACACCCCCATGTTTATTGCAGATATGGAATCAATCTAAGTATCCATCAACAGATGAATGGATAAGGAAAATGTGATATATGTATACAATGGAATACTATTCAATCATTAAAAAGAATGAAATCCTGTTATTTACAGCAACACAGATGGAATTGGAGGTCATTAAGTAAAAAAATCCAGGCACAGAAAGACAAATACTACATCTTTTCACTCATATGTGAGAGCCAAAAAATTGATCACATGGAGGTAGAGAGTAGAAGGATGAGGGGGATGAAGGGAAGTTGGTTAATGGGTATAAACATACAGTTAGATAGAAGAAATAAGTTCTAATGCTTGATAGCACAGTAGGGTGACTATAGTTAACAACAATACACTTGTATTATTTCATAATAGCTAGAAGATTTGAAAAGTTCCCAACACAAATGATAAATGTTCAAATTGATTAAGAACCAAAATACCCTAATTTGGTCATTACACATTGTATGCATGTGGCGAAGTATCACTTGGATCCCCATAAGCATGTACAATTACTATGTTTCAAGTTTTTAAAGCATCAGGAAGAAATTAGCCACCTAATTCAACATATCACTTGAGTTTTTCAAACATCAGTCATTTTTGTACTTCTATCACTATATCCACATATCTTCTATACTGTAACTACATAGATGTTTTAAGTTGACTTCTTTATTTAAATTTGTCTTTAAAAGAAATTAGTGGACTTGGGTTAATGACAAGATGACATAAAAAGGCAGGAGCAGAAGAAAAGATAATGGCTGTGAAGGGAAAAGGCACTTAGCATGAGAGGGGAGGGAGGGCTGGGAGGGCAGTTCCAGGGCTGGGAGACACAGGAGCCACAGGGCAAAGTTGGCCCAGCAGAGCGGTGAGAAGGGATGGAAGCTGAAGGATGGCTGGAGAATAATAGAGGAAACCAGGAAATGGGACACCAGTAGCAGGTAGCATGAGGCTGTGCCTGGAAAGAGCACAAGGAACAGAGAATAGGCGTGAAGGGCATGGGCCAAGGGAAAAGGGAAGCTGGAAGAGCAGACAGCTGGAGCCAAAGACTAAGGCAGAGCAGAGTGTGAGGCCCAGGCAGAGTTGGTCAGAGGAAGACTAGAGGTAGAAACGATGAGACAGCTGAGGAGTGTGTAGGGCTAAGGAAGGCCCTCACTGGATGGGGTGGGGAGGAGGGCAGGCAGCCCAGCAGAAGCAGGCATCAGGCAGAACAGATTGTCCTCCAGACTATGTTAGGCAGTGATCAGCAAGAGAAGCTCAAGCAAAATCCATAAAATCACCTAAGTCATCTCATGTCTTAGCAGTGGTGAACTTTCCCACACACTGGGAAACAGCCTGATGCTACTCTATGAATAAAGAGCATCAGTCTTTCGCTCTTCCCCATTCACTAAAATGAAAATTACATGTAAACAAAGGACTGTAAACCCCCACTTTACTTGTCAAGTTCCCGTGAATATGCCACAACTCAACAACAAAAAGCAACACCATGTCTTTTCTTTTATGTACAACTCATGTTTCTTATCTCTATGAGCTCTTTTCTTTTGATGGACATTCCCCATCATAGGAACCATCTCCTAAGCCAACATCTATAAGCACAGAACACAATCAACCTAGTTAACAAACGCCCAGTAACAAATACCATAAAAAGTGTCTGTTATTAATGAGAATAAGTCATCAAAATAATGTCTGAGCAAGCTGTCAGTTTATTATCGCATAAATACTTGCATGTGGTGAAGTACAGCCCTAGAAAACAATACCTTTTATTTTTAAAATCCTTACCCTTAGCTGAACAATGATGGGGGAGACAAGGGATTAGTCCACAATCACCAAGTCTACACTATTATTCCTTTGTAAAGTTGATTTCTGCTCGGTGATGTGTTTGAATGTTTCCTCCCTTTTCCTAGGTGTGTCAAATCACAGTCATTTATCCTCCAGTCACAGCCAAGTGAGTGACTCAGGCCAGCACACAGATCGTTTATTTCAACTTCCTGGGCTGAACTCATCATTTCCCACTTCTCATTTTCTATTCTCTCCTTACTTTCTCGAAGCCTGTTGCTTTCAAGATGACATAAGGCATGACAATGATGAGGGCAAAATAATATAAATTCCTGAAGCAGATAAAGGGAGCTAAATTCTGTTACACTTAAGAAATATCAAATGTAAGGGAATTCTGTTCACTGCCCAGAAGGGTGGGCTCATCTTTCATTCATTTATTCATTCGTTCCTTTAACAAATATTTATTGAGTATCTCTCATGAGTTAATTCAGTCTAGCAGCCACTTTAAAGCATGCTATTTTCTGTGAATATTAGCAATATTAGTTACAAGAGGAAACTTGTTATATCTGGAAATTCTGTTTGAATATGCATGGATATGCACACATGTACATGTGTAATACTGTAATACCCATTAACCAAAACTGGGCAACACACCCCCCAAAAGTCTGGAAATCAGACACCCTACACAGTCAAGAGCTACCAGCCCAAAGCGTCACACTAAGAAAAACCTAAGCAACACAGTTCATGAAAAACCATAAACTTTCAAATTACAGCCATATGTGGTGACCAAACGTGCATGGAAGAACACATAATTCTGGCATATAACTTTTGCCATTCAAGGGAACAGTTTTATTTTCAACCCATAAATTCATATAACCTGACATTTCCAAGAATGCCTGATGCTTTTACATGTGCTAACACAACAAATATCCCCCAAATTCTGCAATATAGGCATTAATATTAATATTCCATTTTTCAGATTAAGAATCTGAGGGTAAATCATTTATTCAAGGGCACTTAGAAAGAAATGGAACCAGAACTTGAGCCTAAATTTGCAATTCATGGATTCAAGCATTTCTAAAAAGTAAAAATAAATTAGTATTACTATAGCTTATACATTAACATCCTATTTCTTCTTACAATTAGCATCATATGTTAGCATGAATCTTGTTTTAATTTATGTAAGTAAAAATGGTCTCTAAGCTTCTAACAATTCTTAACTGGACTTTTCTCAGTTCCTGGTTATTACACACCACCTGTTCCTGTCTGTCCCAAGATGTTTGTCAGAGAGTGAGAATTAACTGGCTTGGCAATGAAAACTAACATCTAAGGAGTACTTTGCTCATGCCAGGCACTGGGATAAGTACTTCACTTGCAGTTTCTAATTTAATCCCTACAGCAACCCTCTGAGTTGGTTCTACTACTATCATCATCACCCTTTTTTAGGAATGAAGGAAAGGAGGCAAGGAGAGGTTAGATAACTTGCCTGAGGTCACAGAGATAAGGGGGATTCACACCTGGGACCTTTTCCCTCTTCTCCCAGTCTATGATCTTTACCAGTATGAAGTTCTGGTTCCCTTCTTAACATTCTCATCTCATATCAAGTCTGAGCTCCCACTGGACTGTTTCTCAGTGATGGTGAGAGACTGTTTTTAGTGTGCACCGGTTTGGTTTCCTCCATCTTTGATTTCTCCCCTGATAAGGACCCTGGCTCACCTGCTCTCTGCAGCGCTCTGCTTTTACCTGGTACAGACCTTCTGGAACACCTTAGGTTGTTCCTGAAAGGGATGAACACCCTTTGGGCCGGGTGTATAGCGGGGCTTTCCCCGGAACCATCTTTTCCACCAGGGGTTTGATCTCATTCTTGCCAAAACCTCTTACAGAAGCCAAAGCTTTTAAAAATAACATTCAACATTTTTTAAAAAAATCAATTCCTAAACAAAGTTCACAGTGGCTTTTCCTTACAATGGAACATCTGGATTTGTGTCACATCATCGGGAGACTTTAATTGCATTAATATTTGATGGTAACATGTATTGAGGTCAGCTTAACCTGAGGAATAAAACTGTCTTTCCCTTTCCTTTCCACAAACTGCAATCCTGTACCGGTGCTATCTATAGACAATTGACAAAGGGAGCTGTCCTCAGGACAGGTGCTATAGCCCCATGATGCTGGGAAGTGTGCAGGGAGGAACTTAGCATTTACTAAGCACCTACTGTGTGCACCAGACATGATGTTATGTGTTTTACATGCATGAATTAAATAATAATTCCACAACAACCCTAGCAGATAATTCTTCCCATGTCCATTCGACACATGAGGAAATAAGCTCACATAAATCAGCCTAAGGTCACAGGACTGGTCAGTGGCACAGCCAAGACATAAACTTGTGTCTGTCCCCAGCTTCTTGCGGCAGAGACTATTCTCCCTGCACTGCTTCTCAGAGTGTTTTATCAAGCCCTGTATGACAGGGCTTAACTTGTCTTAGACTACAGTACTGAATTTGATGAAAAACCCAGCAAGAAATGAGATCCTGTACTACAGTTGCTCCCTCAATGACCCTGTGCTCCCGATTCCCAGCTGGGACACACATGTCCCCAGAAAAATAGCCTTTCTTTATTTCCTATGGGTTTGCTACTCACCTGCTTCATTCCTTCTCTCTCTTCTTGCTCCCCATTCTCCTCTCTGCTGTGTTTTTATGTATGTGTGTCTCTATGTCTCTCTGTGTGTGTGTACCTCTCTGTCTCTCACTCTCTCACACGCACACATGAGCATACACACATTCAGGATACCTCGATCCAGCAGCCGGAGCAAGCGAAGATACCAGAGATACCACTGGTCCCAGAAGCGGTCCGTCATCCCACCCTGAACTCATCCTTCACAGCCAGTCCCCTCAGCAGAGCCTCATCCCACCACCACCGACTCGAGGAGGCCGGGATCACTCGACGCTGGGCTCACACGCAGCCTGCTCTAAGCAAATGCCTGCCTGCAAAGACAGCCACCAGTCCTCCCACACAGAGGCTGACTGTGCCGGGAGCCGGTTTCACAGCAACAAAGGAACAAGTGCAGAACAACGCCGTGTGCAGACCAAGCCTGCCTGGACCCAAGGGGAGGTTGGAGATGCGTGGGAGGGAGTCAGGAAGGGCTTCTGCAAAGAGGCAAGGTTGGAGGTGGTCTTGAAAATAAAAATCCACAGTCAAGGCCATGTGTTAAATTTTATTACAGTATCTCCCGCCATCCTGGTTTCCATGCTTCCCACACCAGAGGCCAGTGGCTCCTCCAATAGGATGGGAGGTGGGATGCCAGATGTTGGCCATCCTGGACTCTGAGGCCAGTCCAGAAGCCCAGGAACCCAGGAGTTCAGGACCACCGACATCCCACATGACCAGAGAAGGGCCACAGGTCCTTTTGTCCTATGTTCCTTCATAGACTCTCTGTTATAGTAGAGACAGCATGGGCTCTTGGCATGGGATCTAAAGTCACACAGTCATGAGTTCAAATCCTGGCCTTGGACATAACATTTGCCTGGCCTTGATCAAGTTAAGTCAATTTCCTCCTCTAAGCCAGAAAGAATGATATTTGCCTTGCAGAGGTATCATGACACTCAGAGCAAAAGAATATAATGTTTCTGGTATAGCACCTGGTAGATAGTAGCAGATAGAAGGTTCTCCCTTACCTTCCAACCCCTCTCCCTCTTGCCAGGTTCTCAGTTTCCCACACATCCAAACATTCCCCACACATTCCTACCTCCATGCCTTTGCTCCTGCCCTTCCTACCACTAGCATGCCCCCTTCCCCCCACTCCCGGACCCATTCTGGCCAAATCCGCCTGATTTTTTCAACATTGAACTCAAATGCCACAGAATCCAGGCAGACCACTGTGCTTGTTCCTTCTTTATATATATACTTTTTTTCATTCCATCTTCTTCTTTGTATATGACTCCCCTTACTTGACCACAAACTCTATGAAGGTAGGATCTGCTTTTTAATAATATTTATGTCCCTAATATAGTGCCTTGAACTTTGCAAGTACTCAAGTAATTGCTAATTCAACAAATGAACAAGAAGGGAGTCCGAGTACCCACACACAATGTTGTTTTTATGGCAGGGAGAAGAGTGGACTGCGGAGGCCTCAGTCCCTGGGCACTAAGGCCTTCTGAAGGATGGCAAATGCCTTTTTCTTTCCCTGCTTGCAGCCTCTCTTACAGTGAGCTGGCCACCCAAAAAGTAAGGTTGTGCCCCAGGTAACTTGAAGTCCTACTCACAGAAATGGAACCTGAGGGGACCCCAGGTCTAGGACAAGGCTAAAAACCACTGAGCAGTCACCTGCACATTCATCACAGTTCTTGTTCAGCCTATGCAATGCTAGCATTGCCTCCTCACTCTCCTAACAGAAATGTTGGCCTCCCAAGCCTCCTGGTCTCCACCGGGTAGCTGGTGGAAACGTGTCTCTCAGTGCAACTCTTCCTGGGAACCTATGCCTCCAAGCAGAGACAGGCTGCAGGTTCCTGAAGAACTCAGACTGGGAGAAGGCATGCTCAGGGGGCAGGAGCTAAGAGGGAGAGGGAGAAAGCAGCAGAGCCACAATCTCCACCCACCTGCCCCTGCCCCTCCCCAGCACCACCACTGCCTTTGTGGTTTCTTCTTACAGCATTGGGTCTGAGCAGAGACACTACCACCCAAGAAGCTACCTCTCAGGCACTGTTAGCATTATTTTCTTATTACCTTAAATGGACAAGACTCCAGTGTGTAGTTCACACAAGAATGCAAACCCCTCCTCCTCTCTCCACAGAGGAGTGACTGGAGTCTTCCCTTTCATGAAAAACAAGAATCCATCACTCACGTGTGGCCAGTACTTTTTAGTTCACAGAGTACTTTCATATCCATCATCTCCTGTGGGCCTCCTCACAGCCCTGCAAGGTCTGCAGGATGGGAATCACTTTTCCCAGTCGATAGAAGACAGAACTCATGTTCTAAGAGGTTAAATAACTTGCTTAAGGTCAAATGACAAGTAGACGCCTGTCTCTTCCCTAAGATAATTTCAGGAACTCTGGATTGTTCCCTGGGGGAACTGTAACATCTTTCACTGAGAGACGGAAGCCCTCACAGTAGGTCAGGACCTGGGGACACATGCTGTTTCCTAACAGAGTCTTGAGGGAAGGCCCTCCAGGGCAGTGCTGACATGCCATGGGCACAGGTTGAGTAGAGGGTTTCTGAATGTGGCCATTGATTGACTAAGGGCCTTTCATTTTTTTCTTTGGTTCCCGGCTTATGGCTGTAGAGATAGTGTTTCTCCCAATAAGAATGCCATAATGGTCTTTTCTAACAAACTCAGGAGAAATCTGAGATGGGAGGCTCCCATCATGGTAGGAACTGTCTACAGAGACATGTCCTCCAGGACAAGCAGTGTCTCCAGGCCAGCAATAGCTCATCCACTCCAGGGTGCTGATGCCCATTCAAATGTTCAGCAGTTACTTGATGTCATAAAATAGAGGGGCTATGGGAAGGGAGGGTGCCTGACTGTGAGGCAGAAAGTCCCAGTGACCACGTAGACATGGTATACGTTAGAGTGCTCTAATGGTACTAATGTTACCAGTCCACATCCCATTCTTGAGCCTGGAGAAAGAAGCTTGCCCTGTTCCCCTCCTTCTAGTAATCAAGGGCAAAACACTCCATGCAGCCACAGTCTCAGAATAAAGACTGCTAAAGAACAATATGGGTGCAAGCACTTCCCCCGCAAACAGTGCGCCTA
Source organism: Tarsius wallacei (assembly GCA_963574415.1). Classification (NCBI taxonomy): domain Eukaryota; kingdom Metazoa; phylum Chordata; class Mammalia; order Primates; family Tarsiidae; genus Tarsius; species Tarsius wallacei. The sequence goes on from CAUYQG010082130.1 coordinate 53,644, forward strand.
AGAACATAAGCAGTACTCATTGGGTTAGGCCCAGGGTGAACCCATTCAGCCTGGAGTTTTACTCAAAATTGGCTTCAATCCATCAAGCTGGGCTCCTTGGAGCTCCCCAGCCCCCCACTGCTCATTTCTCCAATTCCCAGAGAGCCTCATAAGCCTCACTTGCAATTCGGCTACTCCAGAAGTTGAATAAAATGTTCCAAGAGACTGCCAGAACTGCCATTTAACTGCAGTACAGTTAGGAAGGACAGGATATTGGCCAGGACAGAGCCTTATTAGTAGATCTTTGTTGTTGTTTTTGTTTTGTCTTAAACAATGCTTCCACAGTGGCTCCTTCCTTCATCATGGTTAAAGCAAGCACAGCCATTCCGTTGGCATGGTTCCTTCAGCCTACCCAGATGACTACAGAGACAAGTTCCCCAAGGTCAAGAAGTGTCTCCAGGCCAGTGACAGCCCATCTACTTTAGAGGACCAATGCCCATCCGAATGTTCAGCAGTTACTCCGTGTCATAGCATAGATGTGTTCCTTTCTCTCCGATGTTCCTTCTTCTTTCCTTGGCACTGTTCTTTCTCCCTCTCCCCACCCGCCCCAACATAAAAACACTGTGTTCTCAATCAGATAAAGCCGGCACAAGTGTATGGAGCAGAAGGCAAGCAGCACTGAGGGAGGAGAGATCCGGTCATGTCCCAAATCTTTTCCACTCTGCTGGGACAACGATTACTTCCCTCAGCAGTGCTAGCCAGCTCCTTGGACACATGGGGCTATCTGACAAGTGATGGCCACACAAGAGGTAGTACAGTTGCTGATGTCTGCAAACCAGCAGTGAAGACTTTCCACAGACATGGTGTTCCCCACTACACCCACCTGGGAAACAGGCTCCACAAGGCTGCCATTTTGCCCTGCAAGCTGTGCTTCAGTTGCAACGTGAGCCAAACACCCCAGCAGACACCATCCTCAGCCAACTCCCACACCGCTTCTGTCCCCTTGGCTATTAGCCTCCAAATGGCGAAGAGAAGCCTGTGGCAAAACATTGTCAGGGATGCCATTCAGGGTATGGGATGGACACTTGCCAGTCCCTCTCATGATAGCTTAGTGTCCCCAGATGAACAGGCTCCTGAGCTCCACACCTAAGGACAATATCTAAAACAAGTATCACCTAGACACTGAAATTCAAGTCCACCTCTCCCAAGAGGCCTTTTCCAGTGAACCTCACACATTCTCTATCTCAGAGGTTCTCAAAGTTTAATGGGCAGCAGTCTTACCTTTGAGGGTTGGTTATCCATGCAGATAACGAGGCATCACTCCCAGAGGCCTGCATTTTTAACAAGCTCCCCAGTTGATTCTGAGATGGTGATCTCTCTGCTTTCATCCCTCAGCACTGACTTCATTTAATTCTAGAGCATACCACAACTCCCCACGCATCCTGAGAGTCCAGTAGAGAGCGGGATTATGCATCCCCCGTTAGACTATGCTCACCTGGAAGGGTAGAGGGAGGTCCCTCCTCCTCTCAAGGCCCAGTAGAAGATTCCAAATGGAGGGGTTTAGAAACTTCCAGCCAAGATAATCAGAATCAACCTCATCTCTCTACAGGCTCCAGAAAGCATTTGTTCCACTGTAGTTCCACTGCACATCTGTACAATGGCTTTAAATGTCACCTAAAATACCAGGCCAGGCAGCAGAAGAAAAAGGTGGAAGCTAATTATCCTGCCTTGCACTGGCTTTTGTGTAGCTTTCATCCATGCTCACCTCCAACCTCTGCTGAGAACTTTAACTCTCCCTTGGCTGAGACAAGCTCAGCTCATGTATGACGTCACACAACCTTTCACTGCACCAGGCCCTAACCACATTACTAAGTGGGGGAAACTTGATTAATTCCTTATTCTTTCTAGCTCCCTCGACAGTCAATAGAATCCCCAAGTTTAATTGAATCTCCAATACAGCATGACCCCCAACACCCACCCAAGGTCCAGACCCCTCCTCTCTTTCATGGCCTTATAAAGTTCATGCATCCGAGGCCCCATTCTCTCTTGATTAAGCTCTGTGAAAATTATTATGATAACCTCATTCCCTCTAAGATATTCATGATGACAGCTTAATACTTAGGCCCTCAGAAAATATTCACATTTTGGTAAAAGATAAAGCCTTAGGTCAAAGGAAGGCAAGTGAAAGTCCAGACCATAGGTAAGCAGCAGCAAGGGTAGATACTTGGGATCAAGGAACAGGGTGCATGACTCTCTTTCCTAAGTCTTCACAGGCATTTTCCTGTCAGGCCATCCTGATGAAGGCAATTCACAGGAGCTGGTGCTTCTCTCACCCTCCCTGACTCACTCCCTTAACCTTCCATTTCCTACTCAACATGAATACCTGGTTGGTTGCCTTTCCCAAAGCACCTAAATTATAAAGTAATTTTTCTTGAAGGAAAAAAAAAAGCTGGTAAATAATTAGAGAGACCACCTCAGAACCTCACCCAAGAATCCTAGGCAATCAAGAAAATTCATTATTACTTCCTATCGTTCCCTGACAGCCAGTAATATGGCTCCTCCATCTCATTTTCACTGAGCCGTTTCTTCACTCATGAAAGGTAGGAGCATTACTTGATGACTTACAGGCCCTTCAAGACAGAGGACTGTTCACCCTCTCAGAGGTTTGGTTTCTTTTACATGCTCCTCACATCTCTCAGTCCATGAGCTCACCATTAGAGAATCAGGAACACTGAAGTTGCCAGTCCCCTTACCTCAGCCCAGCCCAGGTGTAGCCCTCCCGTGAAGAACCTCTTCTCTTTCCATCGCACACCCTTCTCCATCCTCTCCAAGAACTTTTCTGAATAATTCCCCTTGGCACATCTGCCCAGTAGAGTCAGGCACCATACTATGAGGACTAAGGTTGATGAAAATGAATGTGAAGTTCAACAGCATCAAGAAGAGCCCACTGCATCTTCAAAGAAATGCTAAACTTTGGCTAGCATATATACAGAGGTAAATACTTTTTTCTGTATTTTCTTGCGTTTGGTTTTTTTTTTCTTTTTTGGAAAATATACAATCTGTGTGTCTTCCATAGGGCAATCCCTTATTAAATCAGAATATTTGACTCACCTGTGTGCCCTGAAACACCACACATATACACACACTATCTGGATAATGAAATTACCTACATACTAGCCAATGTGAATTTTCTCTTTCTTGGCTCTTATTTAAAAAAAAAAAAAAGCCAGTTACAAAGATAGCTTTACTTTTTAGCATCAAATGAATTCTGCTTATGGCTCTTAAAAATAATTGATTCCTATAAATTCTATAAATCTCTTTATAACCTTGTTTATACATTTATTTTACAAGTCTTCAGGGTATTGGGAAAGGGCTGAGGCTTTGGAATCAGACCAACCTGATTCAAATTCTGAATTTTTTTTCTAGCTGACTGAATAACTTGGAGCAAATCATTTAACTTCCCTACATCTCAGTTTCTTAATCTTTTGAATGAAGATAAGACGTATCCTATCCTTTAACAATTTCCGTGAGAAAGAAGACAAAATAACATATACAAAATACAAAACACTACACCTAATACATAGTGGGTTCTTAATAAAGGTTAGTGCATTCTCCTATGATGAAAACAAGCTCAGGTCAGGTTGAAATTCTCAATTCATGGGACCCAAGTGGACCTAAGTGAGTTAGTGAGAATGGAAAATGAACTTGTAAAAAATAGTATCAGTTTTGCCCCTGAGGACAGCCAAGTAGCCCTTATAAAGTCCTGAGTTAGGGACAAGTCACCACTCCAAGTCTCCCAGTCTTCTCTATCTGCCCTTCAGGAGGGAGCAGACTCCCAGATCTTACTTTTCCTCTAATTCCTGTGACATGTTCTTCTTCCTCACTAGGGAAATAAAGATGCCCAACTGTCCCAACTCATTTGGCTTCCTGCATCTGCCCTAACACCACCTGGAACATTCCACATGAGATTTAGTTATGAAAAATCCTTTGATATGTCCTTGTGATATGTGAGGAGATGGGAAACTCTCTGAAATTCCTGATGGAGCCTCCATGTAGTGAATAGCAATGATTTGGCATCCCTAAAAGTCCATCAATCCTGGTCTCACATCATGTACCCAATGAAGCCTAGTTAAAGATATCCATGGGGGAAAAAAACAAACTATAAAACTTCAAGAAGAAAACTTTTTATAGTCTTAAGGTAGGATGGTTTTCCTAAGCAGGACACAAAACTCAATATATTGGTTTATATATGTATTTTTTAAAAAATGTTTAGAAGGAAATATAAATCACCCAAGGGGAGTAGGGGGCTGGACAACAGCAGTAGAAGGACTACTTTTCACTGTAAATCTTACACATTTTGAATGTTGACCCTTGGACTGTATTGCCTATTTAAAAAATTTTTTTTTAATATTGTAATCAAGATTAAATAAAACTGTTCTTGGAGTCTAGCTGCCATGTTGTGAGAAGCCTAAGCCACAAGGAAAGGCCACTTGGGGGAGAAACAAGGTGGCAGGTCGAGACTTCTAGCTAGTCCCAGCACCAACTGCCTGCCATGAGAGGAAGGTCAATCTGGAGCTGCTAACCATCCCAGCAACCCACAGACACCAAGTGAAGCAGAACTGCCTGGCTGACCCTCACAATCATAGGAATGATAAACTGTTGTTCTAAGCCACTAAGATTTGGGGAAGTTTGTTATAGTGTAACAGCTAATGAAACAGGGAGTCATTGGTGCATGCAGAGCAAGCAAAGCCACCAGATTAGATGAGATCAACAAGGAGTCATTGGTGCATGCAGAGCAAGTAAAGCCACCACATTAGATGAGATCAACAAGGAGGTATTGAAAAGGATTTTACCTTCTTTCATGTTGAAGGCAAAAAAGCAAAAAGCTGGTCTCAGGGCCACATCTATTTATCTACCTATCTACTCATCTTGGAATCAGAATTCTGAAGACAGAGTTGTCACAGAGGCTGTTTAATTAACATGCTTGCTTGAATTTTAAAAGGAAGTCAGACTTTCTCCAACAGGAAGTAAATATGTCTGATTTACTGGCAGCTTGCTTTGACAATGAGACTTGCTTTCTTCAACTCACATAAATCCACAGCTCCAAGATTTTGAAGAAAATATATGTAAAGTCTAGATGCAACATGCTAAAAATAAATTATTTGCAAAAAATATATTTATTTAAACTCATGAAAAAAATGTTAAGCATCAACATAAATGTGTGAATAGACTCACAGTTTTCAATATCCTTTTAAGGCATATGGAAGCAAAGCAGTCTGAAGACCACCGAACCATGGTATACTCTCATAATGAATTACTATGCAGCTGTTAAAAAAGAATGATGAAGCTTCCTGTGAATTGATATGAAAAGATCTTTAAGAAACACCGTTGGGTTAAAAATGCAAGGTATATCCTGGGTGCAGTGGCTTATGCCTGTAATCTCAGAGCTTTGGGAGACTAAGGCAGGAGGATCACTTGAGTCCAGGAGTTCGAGACCAGCCTGGGCAACACAACAAGATTCCATTGCTTTAAAAAAAAAATTAGCCAGGTATGATGGCACATATCTGTAGTCCTAGCTACTTGGGAAGTTGAAGTAGGAGGATCCCTTGAGCCTAGTGGTTTGAGGTTATGGTGAATGATGATTGTGCCACTACACTCTAGCCTAGGCAATAGAGCAAGACCTTGTCAAGAAAAAAAAAAAACCAAAGTATAGAACATTATAGTTAGTATTGATGTGCTTTGATAAGAAAGGGGTAAAATAAGTATGGATTCATATTTGTTAAAAGAAACACTGTTCATATTTGCTTGTATTTGTTAAAAGAAACACTTGAAGAATTCAAAAGAAGCTAATACTGATGGTTACCTGAGAAAAGTGGCTTGACAAACAGGCACAGGGCCTTTTTAAATTGTGTTAATTTTTGAACACAGTGAGTGTATTATATTTTCATATTTTTAAGAATAAAACAATGGATAAAATTTCAAAAACATGAACAATGTTGAAAGATAATCTAAAAGACAGATATTTGCCACATTTGCAACAATAAGTCATATGGAGAGTTAAAATTTCTAATTTCCAAAGAGCTCCTAAAAATCATTAAGAAAATGGTTAACAACCTGGTACAAAAATAAGTAAAGTATTATGAACAGGCCATCCACAGATGAGGAAATATAAATGATGGATTAAAAAACGAGATGTTGATTGTTATTAATGATTGGGAAAATGCAAATTAAAGCAATAACAGCATACCACATTTTACCTGTTGGTAAGATAGGCTACCTATCTGTAAGACTGGCCGAGAGAGAGAGACAGACAGATAGACAGACACACTAGTAGGAGAGGAAATTTACACAACATTTTTAGAAATCAACATAGCCTTCGATCAACAATTCTTCTTCTAAGACTCTCACCTACTAAAATATATGTACTTACACACACATTACAGTATGTTCTATAATAGTCAAAAAATCTGGAGATAACATAAATATTCAACAATAAGGAACTAGTAAGATAAATTATGACACAATTATAAGTCTACATTATACTTGGAAACCATTAACAAAGACAAGCAAATTTATATGGCATAATGTAAAAAGATTCCATAATCAATTATTGGGTAGGAGAATACAATTTGTGAAATAATTGAAAATAACTTGTATTATCTCACTTTCTGTGGAAACACACACACATACACACAAAATGAATGTGTATTTTCACTGTGCATAGAAAAAGAATTCTATTAAGAGTAGTTATCCCTGGAGAATAAGGGAACACGGTTAGAAAATTGTGTTTTATAAAATTTTATGTTGTTATAATTTTTTACCATAAGTATTTGTTACTTTGGTTATTTTCAAAGCATTTAGGTATTCAGACTGACTAAAGTAGCAGCTCAAATCTTTTCTGAAAATGTCGGGGCCAGGGAAGCAATTTCCTTTTCCACCCCCTACTTGTAGGGTCTGAAACGTGAGATGGTCTTCAGAGAACCCACAGTTCATAATAACCAACTCTTCAGACTTAACCACCTGTTCAAGTGATTGGCAAATGCAGTTTCATCGCCATGTCATGAGAAAATGCTATTCATCCCCCACTTTGCACCACATTCCTTACTTGCCACGGGAGTCCAGATGGGCTCTCCATGAACTGAATGAGCATTCAGGAAGAACCTCATTGTTCTTCTCTGACCATCATTTGATGGCCACTTAGACACTTTTTGGGACTTTTTTGGTCAGTAACGCCAGTTATGTTTCATCCCAAGATCCTGTTCTAACTAAAGGGCAGTGACTGCCAGAACTTTGTGTTAAGGATTCTGAGGCCATATGCAGGATGGTGCCATCAATTAGTGATGTCTGCCAAGGACAAAGCAAGAAGACGGGCTTCCAACACACAGGCTTCCAAGTTGGCCACCCCCGCCCTTGTACAATGGGCTCTTACTCTCCAACACCCAGGCTTTAAAATCTGCCATCTCTACTTAGAGTGTTACACTTTGGTGGAGGGAGCTAAAGATAGTGAGAGATGGCACAGGATAGAAGGTGAAAGCTGACCATGACTGTGTCATTATGTGGAGTGTCTATCAGAAGACAATGTGAAGATGTGGATAGTCTGAGAAAGGGGAAGGGGCCCCTCACAGATGGAGCTGTGGCTCCAAACAGCTGCAGACAGAAGACTCTGAACATCTGGGTGCAGTGCTGGTCTGAGGTAAGCCCAGAGCTTGAGATCCATCTGTCATGTCTTACTGAGCTTCTTATCCCGAAGATTCAGTAATTGTGCCTAAGTTAAGAACATGCCTTTCACAATTTTAAAACCTCCAAGTGCCCTGTTAATTGGGAATTCACTCGTTTTCCTTACCCTTATAACCAAAAAAAGAAAAAAGCCCAAAGCCAAAAAACTCCCAGAACTTCACATGTTGTAACTAAAAACACTCAATAAACAAAGCCAGTCCTTGGGCTCCCTTGGGGAGTAATTGTCTAAGCATGCTTCTTTTCTTTCAGCTGGTGAGAGAGAGAGACAGACGTGCTAAGACTGTGTGGAGCTCATCTTGAAAGCATTAATTTTTCCAAATGCTGATGTGCAGCTCATGTGCTTTTCCCGAATGAGCAGCAGCAAGCAGTGAGGAGGCTGCTGAGGACTCCATGCTGGGTCAGCCTGTGGCTGCAACTGGGGTTCAAAGGAAGTGGTCATGGTGAGCCATGGGCACAGCATGGGAATTTGGAAGGCAGGGGCCAAGGCTCAACCATCATAACCTACCACAGGGAGGGCTGCACAACGCCTATGAGGGCACTGAAAACTTGGGCTGAATTACAACTTCCAAAATGGGAGGAGAAAAAGTAGAACCAATACCCCCTTTCAGGTCCACTCCCTAGGGGCTAAGTAGGCAATCAATCAAACTATTCTTCTTCACTCATTCCCCACAGCCTGTAGCCATAACAACCACGCAGAGTGGCCAAACACCAGGAGAGGTTGGCCAGTTTCTGGGTAGTGGTCATTAAAGCATTCCCCATCTCCTCCTCCCCATTCCTAAATGGAAATCTACATTGGAGAATGTGATTTTGTCATCCACAGTTAAACTGTTGCTTATTGCCCCAGGTCCATTTTCAGTAAGAGGTTGGGGACACCTTACCTGCAGTCTGCTCACATAGGATGAGACACAACAAAATCAACCACTAAGGCAAGGCATCTCATCATCTGCTTGATGAAGGCAGACTCAAATACCAGAAGCTCTGTCAGCCTTAACTAGACATTCTCCAAGTTGATTGCTACCATCAGGGACCATGCATATCCAACAGCATGTCAAGATTCCCTCTGGGAATCAGTGCTACACACACACTGGCTTAAATGCTTTATCACCATCAAAACTCTGCAGCCAACTGCCTTTGCATGCCAATTCTACCACTTATGAGTTGTGTGAGATTGATCAAATTACTAAACCTCTCTGTACCTCCCTTTTCTACAAAATGAGGGTGATAATAGTATTTAAGAAACTTAATAAAGGTAAAGCATTTAGTATAATACCCAGCACACAGTAAGTAGCATATATGTGTTTATGATCATCATCAACATTTTGTGGTCAGCCTTCGCTTTTCCATGCTAAGCAATCTCTTCCCTTTGAACCCTTGCAGATGCTCTTCCTAGGCTTTGGAGTATTGTTTCCCACCCTGCCTTCATCTGGCTATCTGTGCTAACTTTCCAGGTCTCCAGAAGTTTTCCCTGCCCAACTCAGCTGGGCTGGGCATCCCTGCATATGCACCCACCACATCCCACCTCCATAACATAGTCCAATTGTCTATATATCTGTCTATATATCAGGACCCAACCAGGTCCTGTTCATTGCTGAACCCCTAGTCCCTGGCACAGAGAAGTCACTCAATAAATATGTGCAAAATGAATGAATAGATGAATGAGGAATAGATGAAGGGCAGCTTGCATTCATTCAACAAGCATTTACTAAGAACCACCCCCCACCTCCCCGTGTCACACCCTGGACTATGCCTGAAAAACACATGAAGAAACAGAACAACCAGGCTGCTGTCCAAGAGCTCACAGTCTAATAAGTAGAGTTTCTGTCTTCTAGCAGTAAAACAAGAGAAGAAGTGGAGGTAGGTGTAGCATTGCCCAAGGCAGGAAATCAACCAGGTGCCAGAAGGAAGTGGTGGCTCTCTGAGGGGTATACAGGTTTACGTGGTATATGTCTAACTTGAATCAAGCAGCAGAAGCCTTGATTCTGTATATCATGTCTTCATGGGAAGAATAAATGTAGCTTTCTATCTATGAAAAACAAAAGGTAGACTCTTCTTTGTAAGAGTGTTTTATTTCCCCAAGTGTCAAGCTAACTCATTCAAGAGAAGTACTGGGCAGTTCATTGCCTCCATGCTGTCTGCAGACTGTCTTCACCAGAAAGTAAAGTCCTACAGACAAAAATCATAGTTTGTTCAGTAGCACACAGTAGAATGACTAGAGTTAACAATAATCTATCATATATTTTTAAATAACTAAAAGAGTAGAATTGGAATGTTCCTTACATAAAGAAATAATAAATGCTTGAAGTGATGGATACCCAATTATCCTGATTTGATCATTACACATAGTATGCCTATATCAAAACATCACATGTATCCCACAAATATACATGCCTATTATGTACCCACAATAATTAAAAACAATTTTTTTAAAGAAATCATAGTTTGTGTATCTTTATATCCCACCCCACCGCCACCTTCCATTGTCACCAAGTGCCTTTCCCAGAGTAAAGGGACACTGCAGATAAAGGGGAATAATTCTCTCATCTTGTATCACTTCTCCCCTACTTCATTCTTCTCTGTGTTTTTTAGGTTTGTTTTAGTTATTAGCTTAAGGAAAAAGAATAAGGAAATGTCAGAAGTTAAAGGAGTATTTGTTTTTTGTTCTGCTTTTCTCTTGAAGCAGAACAGGCACCACCACCACCCAATCCCCCAAATAAAGCTGGCTGTGGGAGTTTGGAGATCTATTTGGCTGTAACTTTGCCAGAAACCTTTGATATCTCAGGCATATTGAAGGAAAAAAGGAAACAGAATTTCTACTTATAGTAAGAAAAAGGCGAAGCAATTTTCCCTTGGAGATTACATCAAGGATACTTGAGGTTATGTTTTCCGTGCTGGTTGCCCTAAAAATGAGGGAACACAGGATCTTTTCCTCAATGAAAAGTCCAAGCCTGGCCACCTCCAAAAGGGTGATGATGCTGCCAAACCCCAGCCCAGGAAGCAGGAGGACTCCAGAGCATGCAGTCCTATGAGCTGCAGTAGAGGATTCTGGGAGAGTCACACTACCTTCGTCCTCTACCACTCACCCCAGAACCCCAAGACTCAGGTCCCTCCATCATTACTGTTTTGAGGGCCATTTATAGCGTGTCTTACAACAAATTTCAAAACCAGATAAAAGTCAATTGGGAATTATCTGCCTATCATATCCCTTCTTATCATAGATACTGCAAAGCAAGCCAGTATGGCCTGTGACTCAGGGAATATCTTTGTACTATGTTTACAGAGAAAACATATGGGGTGACTACATGTTAATGTGCATACACATGCACTAGGCCTGGGGATGTCTGTGTGAGTATACCTCTGTATGTTGTGTCAGGGACAGCATAAATCAGCCTGAATAATAGTGGAACTATAACCCTTGAACTTGTTGCTAAGGCAGCTGCGTCTCAGCCATCAGACACAGTTTCCCTGGGAGACCAACTAGACTAAGGACATATAAGTAAGAAGGGCAGTTGGGAGTGGACAGCTTATTTTTCCCTGATATCTTTGAGTTTGAAAACATTCTTGCAGGAAGGTACATAAACACATTGCTCTTTAAAGTGTTAACCAGGATCTATTTTAAATAACACTTGCCCTGGGGCAATATATGCTGTCTCCATTTCCCTCCATGGCAGTCCTGCTAGAGTGTGCAGGAGAATGTTATAGAACATGTGTCTGAATTTCGGCTAAGCCTCTGAAAAATGTCCCCCACTGTATCCTTGTATATAACATGGTAAAAAATGAACAGGATGAGTATAGTTGGACAGAATTGCTGAAGATAAACTGTAAAGAGTGTTTGTTAGGAGAATACAGTGAGTTTTTAGGTGGAATGCAGGACTCTGGTGATGGCCACAGAGCTCCCCACTCTACCATTGTGTTTGACTGGAGGTCCTCAAGGAGCAAGAGAGCAGGAAGGGGCTCATAGTGGCCATCTGCGCAGGTCCTACTGCTCTGTTGGCTCATGAAATAGGTTCTGGAAGCAAAGTTACAACACACCCACTTGCTAAGACAAAATGATGAATGGAAGTCACTATAGCTACTCTAAGAACCGCATGGAGAAGGACGGCCTGATCCTCACCAGCCGTGGGCCTGGGACCAGCTTCGAGTTTGCACTGGCCATAGTCGAGGCCCTGTGTGTCAAGGAGGTGGCAGCACAAGTGAAGGCCCCACTGGTCCTTAAAGACTAGAGCAGGGAATGCACCGCCCAGCAGAGAAGTGTCCATCGGCACCATGCTCGCTGTCCATACGGGAGTGGCAGTCACTCAGAGACCGCCTTGCCGCTGCTGCTGTGAAGTGTGGCTATAGAGTAGCAGCTGCCAGGGGCTTCTCCACTCACAGGTTGTGTCTGTACATTTCTGAGCCTTGTTTGCACAATAAACAGGTCATTTAGCAAACTACAAAAAAAAAAAATTTGTTTTCTGGCCAGGCACAGTGGCTCACACCTGTAATCCTAGCACTTCGGGAGGCCAAAGGTGGGGAGGACTGCATGAGCCCAGGAGTTCAAGACCAGACCAGGCAACACAGCAAGACCCTGTCTCTGCAAAAAGTTAAAAAAATTAACAGGGCATGGTGGTATATACCTGTATCCCAGCAAGTTGGGAGGCAGAAGAGAAAGGATTGCCTGAGCCCAGGAGGTCAAGGCTGCAGTGAGCTGTAATCATGCCACTGTACTCCAGTCTAGGCAACAGAGTTAGACCCTGACTCAAAAGAAAAAAAATCATTGCCTTAGAGGATGAGATTAAAGAGGTTTATAATATGGGGAGATGATACAAAACTGGTATAGTGAACTTAATACTACAATAGATAACCAAAATCAAGATGTAAAATTATCTGGGTAGACTTGAACACTAGGTCAAAATTAGCAAGGGCAAATTTTATATCTGAGATCTACATTTTAAAATGAAAATGTACATATCACCCACCCAGTCTTTTGTGTCTATCCTAGAGAAACACTTGTGTACGTCCACAAGGAGACAAGCTTGTTCATAAATGTTTACCACAGCGCTGTTTACAATGGCTTAAAAAAAATAGGAACAATAGAAGAATTACTAAGAAAACAATGGCCTATCTGCACTGTGAAATATACTAGGCAGAAAATTTCCAGGATGTGTTGCTATGAAGAAAAGTTGCAAAATGATATGTTAACATCAGACATACACACGTATAGAAATTTCTGCAGATTATATATGTATAAGTGCATAGAAAGGTCTGGAAGGAACCCTAATAATTGATACCTCCAAAGAGAAACTAAGTTATATGGAGTTCAAAGGGCTTTGGCTTTATCTGTATCATCTGAAATTCAGAATATGTTTGAGTTAAACTTGTGTAACTAAGCTTTCTTTTTAAAGCAAAGTCTTATTTTTAATGTTTAAAAAAAGTTCCAAAATATGGGGAGGGGAGGATTCAAATTCTTGGCTTTCAGTTACTACAAATCTAAGAGGAGTCAGCACTGTGGAAAGACCACAAAGAGCTAGTCCATCCATACAGAGTGTGTTAGAAGTTTGGTGTCCAGATCGCCTGCAAGTACTAGGGCTCACTAAGCTGATGGTGTCTGGAACACCGTATTGCATCCAATTCTGGCAGCAGAAATATTGACAAAGTAGAACACAACTGGAGGAAAGAAATGGCTCTGGGAATTCTAAAAAACATGGCATCAAAACAACGAGTGATGGGACTGCAACTGTTTAACCTCAAGACAAGATGATGATAGGGAGACAAACAGTTTCCTTCAAATATTTGAAGGCCTACTATGTAGATGAATCACTAAACTTGCTATCAGTTTTTCCAGAAGTAAAAAGAAGGACAAATAAATACAAGTAATTTTGCTATTAAAAATAAATTTTAAAAAGAAACATTGTAACTAATAAAATAAATGACAACAGAATAATCTGTCAGACAAGATCATGAGCTCCCTGTCATTAAAAGTATTCGAGTAAAAAAATTATATGGAAAACTATGTTTAATTTCATTGGAAGAAAAATTATATAACTTTGGAGATTGCCAACAACTCTAATATTCTATGATTCTATATTTCGGCTGCAGGTTTGCAGGATCAATTTTCAACCAATGTATATACACCCCATCAATTCCAAATCCCTCAGGTGATAGAGATACTCTGCCACCAGGTGGCAGTAGATGCCTTGGGCTCTGGGTTGTAAATGTTAGGTGTGGTCAAAAAGAAATTAGCACAATTTTCCAATTTTTATAATAAATAAAAAAAATAAGAAGAGCAGCATGCAAACATTAAGCCCAAAACTAGCCCCTTTCAAAGAAACATGTAAGAATAATTCATTAATCTTTCTGATTATTTCATGATAATGATGAAATAATCCATTTGCTTTCCTCTTGTACATTTCTTTTGTACAGGGTCTACAGAGACCTCTTATTTTCTGTGGCCTTCTCTCTCTGGTGTTAAGTTTCCTGACTTGTATACAGTTCCTGATCCCTGCATCTGCTTGTGATGCAAAATCCCCTCTGCTTCCTCTGCAGCTGCAGTCTACGTCTGCTACTACAATCTTTCTTCCCGACTCAAGTAAAACCACAGGAGGGTCCGAAAAACATTCCAGTCTTTTCCTTCTTCTAGTCTTCCTGCCCTGTATCCACACAGCTGAAGCCTCAAAATAAGCAAGTAACAAACAAAAACAGAATAGGTCCCACGGAGACAGGCCCGAAAGTATATGCTTATCTTTTCCCAAACTGAAGAGAATAATCTTCCACCCAGTTCTTAAAGAAAAAACTTTCCTTCTCCAGCCACAGATGTTGGCTTGGTTATTGCCTAAGATTTGAATACAATCAACAACCCTTGTCCCAGTCCCTAGAAACTTTAAACAATTGCCTTGGTTACAGATCACTTCAGAAAACCCAGTACTCAGGAAGTATTTCTGCAACTGCTTACAAGTGACTGCAAATAAAACAAGATTTTCAAAACTGACAAAGCAGTTTTATCACAATAAACCATGTACCTGAGTCAAGGTCCGATTCATTTTTCTGGTCTCATATGAAACACTTCTTCTAGGAAGCCCTCCGGATGTTAGGAGTATGCTTGTTGTCTCTGCTATGTACTCAATAGCCTCCCCGTACCTTCCTTGTCATGGTCCTGCACCTGCCCTGTCACCACTCACCCTATTACACTGCAGGATTCATGAAAGCCTAGATTGTATTTGGTGCTTTTACAACTGAATTCCCTAAACACAGTAGGACACAATATATATCCATGAGACTAATGTAAACAATTAACTACCAACTAACTAATTAATGCAGAGACCAAGAACAGGCAGCTGCTTCACTGGGGCTAATATCCATTCCACAAACCCTTCGCAAGTGTCTCTTATGCCAGGTGAGATATAAAATGAGTCACACCCAGATCCTGCCCTCAAACAGCATATAGTTGAATAAGGAAGACAAGTACACAAATATTTATGACACAAAGTATACAAAGAAACACCAAAAAAGGATGGATATTAGAAAACTGAAAAATCTGGGCAAAGGCACAGAGATCACCAATTAGTTCAAGTAACTGGAGCTAAGGCTATTGGGCAGGTAATACTGGAGCCAGAGTCTAGAGGTCCTTGAATAATACCTTTAACTGGATAGTCAGTATGTGCCGGGCGGAGTGCTTTATAGTCACGATCCCATTTATTCCTTGAAACAATTCTATGTAAAACTTTCCTATCACAGAGAGGGAAACAGTCTCGGAGAAGTCAAGAAAATTGCCCAGGGTGTCACAGCTGATAAGTGGCAGAGCTGGGATGGACACCCAGGCAAGCCTGATGACCACAGAGGCAATGCTACAATGTTCAGGATTTCAAGTAAAGGAGTTGTTACTTTATCTAAGGGGGGCCACTCTGAACAGAAGCATGCCAAGAACAAAGCTTATACTTGGAAAGATGCATCAGACAGTAGTGGAGAGAATGGATTGGCAGCAGTCAGGTTTAAAACCTACTGCAATAGTCCCAATGTTGTATCATGAACTGGGAGAGTCCTAGTAGGACTGGCAAGGGGGGGTTCAGAGCTGAGGAAAATTCCAGAGGAAGTGCAAGGACAGTTGAGGATGATCCCAAAGTGTGCACGTGAGTAACTGGAAGGATGGAAATTTGGAAATGGCTCTGAGTGTACATATCAGGCAGAGTAGCAATAAAAGGATGGAAGTATAGCAGCTTTAAGTCTTCAGGAGCTCCAAACCAGGGGCCCACAATCCCATACTCTACCTCTCCCTAAGCATCGCTGCTACCAGCAAAAGCCTCCTGAATGCTGCTAGCCATCCCATCCATTTGAGGCATCTGGGCCCCAGCTACTCACAAAAGCAGAGGAACAACAATGTGGCATGAGGTATCACACCATCACGTCCAATCATGTCCACCTAGGTCTACTCTCTTCTGGCCAGCATGCCCCAACACAGAGAATGACTGGTCCCAAACCAGCGCAAAGAGGTGAAAGAACACCAGACAGGAGTTAGGGGCCTGGGGTAGTAATTCTAACTTTTTCATTGACTCCCTATAACCTCAGACCAGGAGCTTAACTTCTTTGGATCTCAGTTTCCTCATCTGTAAAACAAGGAGTTTGTGCCAGAATCAGAAGTCGCAAACTAGAGGCACATAGGACAAACTCATCCTGCAAATGGACTTTGACCAACACAATAATATCTTTCAACTGAATTACCTTCAACGTTTAAAACTCAGGCCATTTCACAAAGAAAGTTTGTATTTGCAGCTCCTCTGGAAACATGGAGCCCATATTCCTATATGGCATCAATCAGCTGGAGCTGAGTAGCTGCTGTCCCCTTAGATGCGCACTACTCTCCAGTTTACCACAGTCCCCACCAGCCTCTACTGGATCCCTAATACTGCCACTCATCATCTATACCTGAGCCATTTTGATCTTTTATGCTAATGGTCTGGCCCCTGTAGGCATCTAAGCTTACAACCCCTAAAGAAGGTGATCTAAAATACCCTCATTGCAAGACTCAGGAATCGGGACAGTACATGGTTGCTGGCAGTGAATTCTCCACAACGGAAGATGTGGGCTTCTCAGAGGAACAGGGTCTTGCTGCAGCAGATTAAGGTTCATTAACACATGTGTCAGGCCTGCCCACTGTCTACTCCCCCCACCAAGGAGGCACAAGGCCAAATGACATCAGCCTTGGACACAGTCAGAGAAACCCCATCATGAAGCAATTTGCTTTCCCAGCCACTCTAATTTAACAATTAGCTTAACAACTCTGGTCAGGCACTTGCTGCTGGAGCAGAGAAGTGATCCTGATCATCAGCAGCTTCAGCCTAGAAGCTTCAGGAATCCCCCTTCTACTCCCTCACCCCAACTGCTCTTGCTTCACCTGGGTCTACATTTCCTGGTCACACAGATATTCTAAATATTGCCAAAGAGGCTCCACTTTCTCCTTGAGCCTCCCAAGTGGGCTCCTTGGAAGTTCTCCCCTATGTCCAAAATCAGTTTCTCCTACTGCCTCTCCAGTACGTTCTATCTTTGTCTGTCTCGCAGAGGTTCTAGCCTCATCACAGGAAGCATGCCAGGCCAGTATGCTCAAGCCATTCACTTCCTGGCCCTTTGGGAGATGGCATGTGGAAAGGAAGCATGCACATAGGCCACACTGTAGGAAAAGGGGTCCATTCATAGGGCTGGCAACCTTGGGCCATCCTGGGTACAGATCCTGACTCAGAGCACAAGCCCCAGGAACTGAGCTTGCTATAACTCAGACAGCATGCTCAGCTCCCCATCTGTAAAGGGCCTCTTGGTAGAATGCACAATACTTCTCTCACCCAGCTTGTCCTGCTCCTGCTTCCAACCCTTTCTCAAGCAGTACCCTAAACCCAAATGCCAAATTTCAGAGCAAGAGAAAGAGATGGTCAAGAGGAGATCAAAAGAAAAAATTTATAAAGTCACAGTCTATTATTTTAAAATACAGTATTAGAATTCCAGGATAGATGGGGTGAGGCCAGGGCCCGAAACAGCAGACCTTCAGCAAAGAGCATATCCCTGCATCCCTGAAAGAGATTTCAAAGAGACCATGGAGGAAGAACTAGCACATAAAATGGAACAACAACCAGAAAATTAATCAGGCTAAAAATAAAACTGAACGATGCCAATGTCAAGGTCAAATACAGAGGTTATTTTGTTCCACCAAAGGGAGACAATGAGGTTCAGAATCAGTGGAGTCATTCAGTGATGCTCCTGGTACAAATGATGTCCTTGAGAATAAAAGTCCTTCCAAACTTGTCCTCCTCAATAGACAGGAGAGAGGTCAGGGTTGAAACTACAGTGAGTGCATAGGAACCTGGCTGATAAATGAGGTGTAAATAAATCACCAGAACCATATGGCATCCACCTGGGAGTCCTAAAGGAATCCAAGGGTAAAACTGTGGAGGGGCTAACCAAAATGTGTAACCTCTGATTACAAAGTCACTCATGCTCTAGAACTGGCAGAGTGCCCATGCAGCCTCCATTCATAAGAAAGGGTCCAGAGAGAACTCTCACTCTTATACCAGGAAAGTACGCAGAATATATACTAAGAACAGGACCATTGAGTATATAAAAAAGCATGACCCATCAGAGGACAAAACAGTATGGTTTTCATATGAGAAAGTAAGTATTTAAGAGTTTTTTTAAAGAGTAAATATGATTGTCAACTACAGAAAATCTGTGGATGTAATTTACATAAATTTCCAAGAAACTATTAGTAAGATACTATAGTAAAAAACTTTTTAAACTGAATAATTATACAATAAGAAAAAAATACTTTTTCTGGGAATTAACTTGGAAACCAGAAACAAAATGAAAGAATACACTGACACTTCTCCAAATTAAGAAACAAAATAAAGTCAGGTTCTTAAACCACCGACACTAGAACTGGTCTTATGTAACATTCTTATAATCTGTGGGAGAGAGTTAACAGTTAGTAACTCTGTGGGTCTATCATCTTCCAGGAAGGCAAAAAAAAAAAAAAAAAAAAAAATGGTTATAAAGAGAAATGGAATAAAGGTGTTTTAAGGTTATAAGAGTCGATTTAGAAGAAGCGACTGAGTTTCAGTGTGTTTGGATCTATATAAATAATTATA
>CAUYQG010082131.1:0-20199 GCA_963574415.1 Tarsius wallacei
CTCGGTGGCTCAGCCTGTAATCCCGCGCCTTTGGGAGGCTGAGGTGAGTGGATTGCCTGAGCCCGCGGGTTCGAGACCCGCCTGGGCAAGCGAGACCTCATCTCTACAATAAATCAAAAAATTAGCCGGGCGTGGTAACGCGCGCCTGTAGTTCCAGCTACTTGGAAGGCTGAGGCGGAAGGATCGCAGGAGCCCAGCAGGTCGAGGCTGCGGTGGCCGGGAGCGGCCACTGCACTCCAGTCTGGGCGACAGAGTGAGACTCCAACTCAAAAAAAACAAAACAAAACAAAAAAAAGGTCTCTATTAAATTAATGGAGCTGAACAAAAAAAGAATCTTTTGTGTGTTCCCTGTAGGGGATTTATGTGCTGTTATAGAAGTATTTGTCACACTCATCGTCTTTGTTGTTTTTTGAAGATTATAATATGGGGAAATTATAGAAGAATGAGTCTTTTAATAAGCTGAGATTTATTGCTGATAACTTATCTCCCGTATCATTGAGAGCTTATGTTTGTTTTCTACTGAAAATATTTCAATTTCTCCTAAGGACTTAGTGAGAAGAAAGTTTACTTTGATTTTTCTGAGCACTCTTCTTGCTTTTCATTGTACTGTTAATGTGCAATAATTTCAAAGTAGGGAATTGGATCAGTTTTGGAATTTAAAGGTCATTTAAAATTATAAATTGGTTGGATGGTTTTTTTAGTTGCAAATTCATGACCTTATTTCCTTTCCTCTGTCTAACCTCCCTCTCCTTTTCTTCCTTGATTAGATTAAGAGATATTTGGCAAAATTAACTAGAACGTGAGTTTGAGAGGCAGTCTAACTGGCTGTTGTCTCTTTATTATATTTGCCAATTCTTCATCTAATTTGTTTGAAAAATTTGAGTAAAGGTGAGTATCATTTTGGTGGTTAATGTCACTTTCTTCTGACATGCCTAAATATTTTGAAATTTTTTTCAAGTCTTTCAAATATGACATTACTGGTTTATAAAGATTTTGTCAGCATTGTTGTATTTTTTTCGAATCAATCACCTTTTGGAAAACTAAGATAATAGTGTCTAGTAAAACTTTGGCAGTATTGGGGGCTTGTTCATGATATGTTTCCAAAAAAAATTGTAAGACTCTCAAAGACTTTTCCAATTTGCCTTTGCTATCCAATCCTTAACTTTATTTCTGATAACAACATGTGAAAGATTTGATATAAATTAGAGAACCTGATATCATAAATTTGAGTTTTAATTTCAATTATCTAGCAAATCCAATAGGGTCCTGAATAGGATTGGTAAAGTCTTCAATTATACCTTTAAGGTCTACCTTTCACCACGATTGATAAACGAAGGCAGGTTCTCTACTACCAGGCACAGATGGTTCCTGAAATTAAGCCAGAACATCCTCTTATGGAAGAACAAAGAAAACAAGAAAGTGAGGGCAAGTCCAGACAAGGAAGTTATGACAATGGGTGGGTGGTTAAGAGGTAAAGAGAAGAAGGGGCTGACGGAGAAGGAATCTCAGCAGTTTTATCCAATTCTGAAATTGTTTTAGACACTTTTTTGCTTTCCTCCTGCAAAGGAATGACTTCACCAGAACCTCATATAGAAGTTTCTAAGTGCCATTGAAAATAATTCTGCAAGTTATTTTATTTTAGAACTGGCATTTCCTAATTGAGTGCACAGATAAACTAGATTATCTATTTCAAAGGTATTCTATTTTGGTCACCTTAATTTGGGGTCATGGCAAGTTAAGCATGACCAATTTTCTAAGTATTTCCATGAAAAACACCATAAGTATTAAATATGAGTCCAGCTGGTGTTTCTAGTGGTGGGTATCTCCTTAAGGCAGAAGACTAGGTTTTAGATGTACAACTGCCCATAATTTAGATTTTCCTTTTCAATGACCAAAATACTTAGTGGGAGGTGTTTTGAACTGAGTGTGCTGCCTGTGGAAATAGTTACTCAAGATGTCACCCTTAAGTTGGTTCTTCCTTTTTAATATATAATATGTATCTTGATGATCCCAAGACATTTGGGCACTTAAGGCATTAGGTTTTATGTTATGCTTATCAAATTAAGCAAGGTTTCTTATGTATTCTTCATAAGGTATTCCCTGTGAGATCATTTTACATAACAAATTATGAGCTTTAACACTCCTGCAATACTTCAGTTGCCTAAGGTGCCTTTTGAATGGGAAAAACAGTGGCTTTCATTTTGAGAATTAATTTTTCCTCATATAGAGCCTTTTATAACTTGAATCAATCAAGAAGAAAATTTAGATTTGTCCACTGAACAAAACTTTAAAATCTGGCTGCTTTCAAATATTACAAATGTTGCTTAAACTACACAGAATCACTTGCTCTTTTTAAAGAAAGACTATCTTCTCCTCGACAAAATTTTTGAATGAGAGAAAAGGTTACAGAAACTCTAATGGGTAACTTAAAACAAACCCTTAACTTTAGAGAAAAGTGAAAGTCACAAATCTGAAGTTAGTAGAATCTCTCGAAAATAATAAAAACAGGACTCCTACCTTGCAGTAGAGCTTCAGTTACAATCCTGTTGAGTTGGGAATGTGTGTAGCTAAAAAACATCAAACAAAAAAACAAACAAAAAGTCTGAACTCAACCAAACTGAGAGACTCAGACCCCTGAGAGAAGGCTTGCAAAAGATCTCTGTTGAGTCTGGCAAGGTCTGTTAAACAAAATTTTTTTTCTGGTACTAAGGATCCAGTTGTTGGCAAAGTGATGAGGAACATTGGGGAGCTACTGTAGTCACCATTATTTAATATCAACTTTAAATAATAAGATACAGAAAATATAATTAAGCATGGAATTTATTTGAGCACGACATTTGAGAATAGTCAGCTGGGAAACACACTCCAAATGAATGGGATCAGTATTCCAGTTTTACTATATGCCCATATAAGGTTTTACTTATATAGGCAATTAACCGGGTTATAACATTTTCCATAAAGGTCAGTATATATGTTATAGAAATTTTACTGATTAGAGTTGGATACATTACAAGAAAGATTGCTTCAACATTCTGTGATGTGCGTGATGACCTGAGGGTGTATTTTCTCAGGTGCAACAAGGCCTTTCCTAGTCATTTACCAGACCAAGTCAAAATCGTAGATGCTTACTACATGACTCAGAACATATGACAACATTCCTCTCAAGGCTCAAAATAACCTAAAATTCCAACGATTTTGAATTTTTAATTTCATAGCTCTAGCAATTTACATGTCTATCCCTATGCCAGCAACACGTTATAGCTTTTTAAAAAAATAATCTTTTAAGATATATTAGAATAAACCAAAAGAGGAATTAGAAAATATCTTAAACAAAAACATAAACACAACATACTGAAACTTATGAGTTGCAGCAAAAACAATACTAAGAGAAAAGTTTATAAAAGAAGTACAATCTCAAACAACCCAACTTTACACCTCAAGGAACTAGGTTTTTGTGTATGGTGATAGGTAGGGGTCCTCTTTGAATCTTCTGCAGGTGGTCAACGAGATTTCCCAGTACCATTTACTGAGTAGGTTCTCCTCACCCCAGTAGTTGTTGATGGAAGCTTTGCTGATGATGAGTTGGTTGAGAAATTGATATTTTGCTTCTCAAATCTCTGTCCTGTTCCATTGGTCTATATGCCTGTTTTCGTACTAATACCAGGCTGTTTTGATTATTGTAGGCTTTTAATGAAGTTTAAAGTCTGGAAGTTGGATACCTCCTGCTTTGTTTCTTTTACTGAGGATTGTTTTGGCTACTTGTGGTCTTGTATGATTCCATATGAATTTCTGTATTGTCATTTTCAGGTCTGAGAGGAATGATGTTGGTAAATTAATAGGTATTGCATTGAATCTGTAGATTGCTTTGGGTAAGATGGACATCTTAACATATTCATGACTAGCAAATTTTTCCCTGTCCTAATACTGAGAACAGTGAAAATCAAAATTTCTGAAGCTGGTTGCTACCAACTTCTGTTGTTAAGACAGGAATAAAAACTATAAAATTTGTTTTGAAATATCAGACTTGTAAAGATTTGCTGTTTACAATAAAAAATTTTCCATTAAAAAGTTGCAAGTGGAGAAGAGCAGAAGAAAAAATATTTTGAAAGTTATTATATTCCTTGGTTGTGTAAATTATACTGGATGTGGTTTTGCTTCTTAGCTAAATAATAAACTACTTGGTATTATTATGTTTATTTAGGAATACTTTACATGTGTCTTGGAAAAACAAAATGGAAAAATGAAATGGAATTTTCCTGTTTTGTGTGATAAATCATAAAATAATGACCATTGCATAAAGGAACTCTACAGAATTTGCATATTAATGAAGTGTCAGTATATTTGCCATGAACTTTGCAGATTCTACAAGTTTTTGAATACTTTGTTTTTCCCAACTGTGTGATTCTTTCTACATGATGTGTTTTCATGTCACCTGAAAGTCTGTAAGGAAGATCAAGGCAAGGTGCTCAACCTACTTCTATTGAGCTACTCATTGGTCAATTTCCAGAATCATTATGTACAGTATCACAAGTAATCCATTCTTCTGCCAGAGTTTGTAAGTATTTCAAAAAGGTTATATTGGTATATGAATTGAGCTTCCAATATACAATAAATGAAACAAAGCGTAAGGTACATGAAACTCAAAAACTTTTTTAGGCCACTTGATTGATTTTCATAAAAATTAATAACATGAAAGATATTGACCAGCAAGATCAACACCTTTCATATGTTGATTATATTTTATTATTCACTCACGCTTATAAACTTTTTGTCCAGTTTTTAATTTACTTTGTCAGTCTCCATGATGTCACCGTTGTGTATCATTGATATCATTTGAATCTCCAGTTTATCCTTCCATTTGAGAGTTAGTACCTCATCTATCCACTGTAAATCAAATTCACCTATTTTCAATTTCAGATTATTTAGTTCTTTTAGAAAACCTCTATTTCTTCATATTGTACCACAAATTCAAATATTTTTATTCAATGACTTTTCAGTTAATGTAACACTATTATAATAGTCATCTATGTAGACAAGGTGCCATAAGTTTAAATTTTTATTTAACATAAGTGAAGTGGTCCTTTGTCAACTTTTCACAATACAGCTGAAAGTTGCAGACATATCTGAATTTGCCTCAGACACTCCTCTGACTAGCATTCCATACTTTGTATCTTTATTCAGATTATAAACATAGAAAGACAATCTTCCACAATGAGAATCATGGATTCATCCAAGGAAAGTTCTTGTTCAGGTTTGTACACAGTGTTGAACTTATTTAAAACATAATTCATTATGGGTTCAATTTTGCATAATCTGCTTGGATTTGACTGCATTTCTGCATTATCGGAAAAATGCAAAAACTGCAAAATCTGTAGGAATCTAATTCATATCATTATTTTTAAAAAGGATGGTGTCACAATTGATGGATGTGTTGACCGATGATCATGTATTGTGGTTTTCTTCATGTGTCCCATAAAAAATATTTAATGCTAGAAATGTTTTCATCTCAGATACTGTAGTATTGCTTCACTTTTTAAAAAAATTTATTTGGACATTTGTATCTGTGGTATATCTGATCATAATACCTGTTAGCTTCAATTGCAATCATTTCTATAAAAGCATCTCCATAAATAGTCTGACAACTTCACTTATACTTTGAAAATCATTTGGAAATATCTTGAAACACGGATTATCAATAAACACGTCCATGTTTCTTTTTAGATCATATTTTGTCCACTCATTCTCACCAGTACTAGATTCACTGTCATAGATTATCTGTATTATATTTTTTCATTTACATTGCATCACTATCTGTCCCACTATCACTAATAAGCTCACTGGATTCACCTTCAGTCTCAGAAATCTCATCAGCATATATTTCTTCTTTTTCCATATTCATGGCAAACTGTTTTTAACGTTGAGGTATGAAAGCCCTGAAATGGCAAAACACAAGTATACAACACGAATCACAACAAAATAATGACCAACTTGCAATTTTTACCAACTATGTAAAATAATAGTAACATTGTGCAGTTGATATCAGATAATTATTTCAACTAACTTTCTCTCTCCTTGCCTGATTATTCATTGTCAAGCAAAATATAATAATACATACATTTGATAATGTTGCTGCATTCAGAAACAAAATTTGCAAAGACATAAATGAATGTCAGTGGCAACTGGGAAAAGAATTTGGAATGATGTAAATTCGTGTCAGCAACAGCCAGGAACAGAATTAGAAATGATGTAAATTCATGCCAGCAGCAACCAGGAACAGAATTTGGAATGATGTGAATTCACGTCAGCGTTTGTGAATGAGTTAACAATGTTGATTCTTCCAACCTGTGGGCATGGAATATTTTTCCATTGTTTATGTCTTCTTTAATGTCTTTGAGCAGTGTTTCATAGTTTTCTTTGTAAAGGTCTTTCATTTCTCCGGTTAGGAAGATGCTGTAGTATTTAATTCTTACTGTGGCTATTATGAATGGGATTGTGCTTTTTATTTAGTTCTCTGCCTGCTTGTTGTTGGTTAATAAAAATGTAACTGTCTTTTGCATGTTAATTTTCCACACTGAAACTTTGACAAAGTCCTTTATAAGTTCAAGGAGTTTAATGACAGATTCTCTTGGGTTTTCAAGGTATAGGAATCATATCATCAACAAAGAGGGATAAGGTAACTTCCTCTTTTCCTATTTTGATACCCCTGATTTTCTTGTCTTGTCTGATTGCTCTAGATGAGATTTCCAACTTTATGTTGAACAAGAGGGATAAGAGAGGACTGCCTTGTCTTGTTCCAGATTTCAGGGGAAATGTTTCCAATTTCTGTCAGTTTAACAATATTTTGGCTGTGGGTTTATTGTAAATGGCTCTTACTATTTTGGGGTATGTTCCCTATATGCCTAGGTGTTCAAGGTTTTTATCAAGAGGGGATGCTGGATTTTGGAGAAAGCTTTTTTAGCATCTAATGATATAATCATGTTTCCTGTTTTTGCATCTGTTGACATATTTAATTATGTTTATGGTCTTATGGATGTTTAACCAGTCCTGGATCCCAGGGATGAAGCCTACTTGGTAATGGTGGATAATTTTTGAGATGTGTTCCTAAATCTAATTTGCTAGAATCTTGTTGAGAATTTTTGCATCTATGCTCATCAGGGATTTTGGCCTGTAATTTCCTTTCTTTGTTGCATCTTTACCCTGTTTGGATATCAGTGTGATGCTAGCTTCATAAAATGATTTGGGAAGAGTTCCATATTTCTTGATTGTCTGAAATACTTTCAGTAAGATTGACGTCAGCTTCTCCTTGTAAGTTTTGTGGAATTCTGCTGGAAAACCATCTTATCCAGGGCTTTTTAAAATGTAGTTACTTATGGTGGAGTCAATTTACTGGGTTGTTATTGGTCTATTTAGGGTCTCAGTTTCTTCTTGTTTCAACCTTGGGATGTTGAGTGATGTCAGAAAGTCCTCCATTTCATTTATGTTTTCAAGTTTGTTTCCATATTGGTGTGCATAATAATCTGTGATACTCTTTTGTATTTCTTCAGGGTCAGTAGTGACTTTAATTTTATGTTTCTGATTGTGTTTCTTTGGGCATTTTCTCTTTTTCTTGGTCAATCTGACTAGGGATTCATCAATCTTGTTTATCCATTTGAAGAATCAGCTTTTAATTTCATTATTTTGTATATGATACTTTTGTCTTCTATGTCCCATATCTGGGTTTTTACTTTGGTGATCTGGATTCTACTACTAAAGTTAGGGTCTTGGTGGTCTTGTCTTTCCAGCTTCTTTAGGTGAATTTGTAGGCTGGTAACTTGCAATCTTTCTATTTTGTTGATGTGTGTTTGAGAGATATGAATTCCCCTCTCAGTACTGATTTCATGACATCCTAGAGGTTTTGGTAAGATGTTTCTTCATTTTCATTTGTTTCCAAGAATTCTTTTAATTTCTTTTTTGATTTCTGTGTTGAACTAGGAGCTGTTCAGCATTGTGCTGTTTAGTGTCCATGTCTTTGTGGATTTGGGGAGAATTTTGATGTTGTTGATGTTTATTTTTATTTCACTGTGGTCTAAGAAGTTGCATGGCAGTATTTCTGTCTTATGAAATTTGCTTATGCTTGATTTATGGCAGAGGATGTGGTTAATCTTGGAGTATGCTCCATGTGGTGATGAGTAGAATGTATATTCCATGATTTGAGGGGGGGAGTGTTCTGTAGGTATCTATTAAATCCATTTTTGTCAAGTGTCAAGTTGAGGTTTTGGATCTCTTTTTTGATTTTTTGCCTCACTGATCTAGCTAGGGTTGTTAGTGGGGTATTTATGTCCCCAGCTATGATAGTGTTATTTTTAGTTTCCTTAGTAACTGTTTTATGAAAACTTGTGCTCCTATGTTAGATGCAAATATCTTTAGGGTGGATATTTCTTGTTGATGGATTGAACATGTTATCATTATGTAGTGTCTTTCTACATTTTAAAAAATTTTTGAGTCTTGAAGATTGTTTTGTCTAATATTATGATTGTGACTCCTGCCTTCTTTTGTATTCCTTTTACTTGAAAATTTATTTTCCATCCTCTAACTTTGATTCTATGAGTATCCTTTGTAATGAGGTGTGTTTCCTGGTTGCAGCATATTGTTGGGTCATTTTTCTTAACCCAGTGTGCATTCTATATCTTTTCAGTGGTGCATTTAATACCTTCACATTCAGGCTGATTATTGAGATGTGAGATTTTATCCCTGTCATGTGGCCCTTATAAATTTATTTGTTGTTGTTTTTGATGTTTGCTTGTAGGTTGGTTCATTGGTTTTCTTTTGATTTGGGGGTTGATATATGAATGTATTTTCAATTTTGCTTTCACAATGCATGTTGTGTTGATTTTCTGTTTTCCTGAAATCTTGGGAGGAGTGTGGTTGTTCTTTTCTGTCTTTCTTCTGTGCTTAATACCATCTGAAGTGTCTCTTATAGATCTGGTCTGGAGGCATCACAAACTCTTAGTGACTGAATGTCTGAGAAGAATTTTAATTTTCTTTTCTTTTTTTTTTTGAGTTGGAGTCTCACTCTGTCGCCCAAACTGGAGTGCAGTGGCTGCTCCCGGCCACTGCAGCCTCAACCTGCTGGGCTCAGGCTATCCTTCCACCTCAGCCTTCCAAGTAGCTGGAACTACAGGCACACGCTACCACGCCCAGCTAATTTTTTGATTTATTGTAGAGATGAGATCTCGCCAAGTTGCCCAGGTGGGTCTCGAACCCGCAGACTCAGGCAATCCACTCACCTCAGACTCCCCAAGTGAGGGATTACAGACTGAGCCACCGAGTCCAGCTGAATTTTAATTTTCTATCACTGATGAAGCTTAGCTGGGTAGGAAATTATTGGTTGGAATTTTTTATCCTTGAGAACTTTCAAGATTGGACTCCAGTCTCTTCTAGCATGTAGTGTTTCTGCAGGTAAGTCTACTGCTATTCTAATTTGTCTTCCCCGGTAGGTAATCTGATGTTTCTTGCTGCCTTTAGGATTTTTTATTTTATACCTACTTTGTGTAAGTGAATTACTATGTGTCTGGAGTTGGTCTTCTCATTTTATGCCTTGCAGGGGTTCCCTGAATCTCTTGTGTTTGGATGGTTGCATCTATGAAGAGATGAAGGACGTTTTATTGAATAACATCATGGAATGTTTGTTCCAGGTTGGTCTCTGTCTTCCTTTCTGCCTCAGGAATGCCAATCAGGTCTAAGTTTAGTCTCTTAATATAATTGCACATCTCTTGGTGGCTTCCCCCCCCCATCTTTTAAAATTTCCTTTTAATTTCTGTGTTTTTAACAGTTTGGGTTAGTTTCATATTTCAGTCTTCAAACTCTTATATTCTTTCTTCTGTTTAGTTAATTCTGCTTTCTATGCTTGTAAGTTTGTTATTTCATTCATTCGTTGTATTCTTTATTGCCATTATTGCAATTATCAGCTCTTTCATTCTTTCTTCTTGTCTTTCTTTGTTTCTGTGTAGCCTCTCCATTAATACCTTGATATCTGGATTTGTGATTTGAGAGCAGTCATTCTGGGTGCTCTTCATTGTTTGAGTTCTGAGGTCTTTATTTTCAGGCACTGATCTGGGGTGCTGTTTTCTTCTGTTGATTCTTTTTCATTTGTGATGAACTTCCCCCCTTATTTTCCTCTCTTTAATTCTGTTGCTTAGTGATAACAGGGGACAGTTTTCACTTCTTTTTGCTGAATCCCCTAGTTTTCCTTCTGTAGAACTTTGGGCTTTGTTCAATTTCGAAGCCTGGTTTGGGTGGGAGCTGTGCTTTTTTGTGTTGCTTTGAGATTTGTTTAAGGTGTAATGGGGGAGCTATGGTTCAGAAGCCACCTGCAGATAATAGTATCCACTGACTGGGGTGTGGGCATCCTGGAACCCATGTCCTCTCGCCTTACAATATGTCCATGCTGTGGGAGCATATGTATACCCCCTGAAATCAAAATAAGATAAGAGAAAGTAAAAGAGCAGAAAAGGAAAGAAGGGAGAAAATAGGAAGAAGAAGAGAAAGGAGAAGAAGGATAACAACAGCAAACAAATGAAGAGACAAACAAACCAAAAACAAAAAAAAATAAACTAAATAAAATTGAAAGCCGGGCTCGGTGGCTCAGCCTGTAATCCCGCACCTTTGGGAGGCTGAGGTGAGTGGATTGCCTGAACCCGCGGGTTCGAGACCCACCTGGGCAAGCAAGACCTCATCTCTACAATAAATCAAAAAAATTAGCCAGGCATGGTAGCGCACGCCTGTAGTCCCAGCAACTTGGAAGGCTGAGGCAGAAGGATCGCCAGAGCCCAGCAGGTCGAGGCTGCGGTGGCCAGGAGCAGCCACTGCACTCCAGTCTGGGCGACAGAGTGAGACTCCAACTCAAAAAAATAAAAAAATAAATAAAATAAAATAAAATAAAAATAAAAAATAAATAAAATTGAAGATTCGCTCACCCTCAAATACATCCATATGCAAAAAAAAAGGGATAAAAAGGAGCAAATCAAATCAGAAGACACACACAGAAAGATACATATGGAGAGAGTGGGCAAAAGAAAAACGAGATCCCTCTTATGGCCATTTCTGGAACTTTAGGTTCCTTTCTTTTTTTTTTTTAACTGGCATGTCCCAAGCATATCCACTTTTGGCCCTTCTGCTAGGGAGTGGGCTCCAGTCTCCAGACCCTCCCCTCTGCCTTCAGTGTAGGCCAATCAGGCTGCTCTCCACATCGGTCAGACACCTCACAGACTGCTTAGGGAAGGGGGAGAATCTGATGAGGACTCACCCCAACTCATCTGCTGCTAGGTGTCCTACTCTAATTGTGTGCATCTGTTTGTTCCATTGTGGGGAGTGGGGCATCTGTCTCTCCAGTATTGTTCACTTGGAGTACCCTCTCTGGACCAATGATGGTCTATCCCAAAGGGGTGTGGAGATCACCTTTTAGTATCAGGATTCAGGCAGTTCAGAATTTTGCAAGCTAAAGCAGGTCTTTGTCTGGGTTCCAGAATAGAGAAAGTGGTGTCAGCCCACATCTCCTCCAGCAGGCCCCAGTCCCATATTTCAACCCTACACTTTCTCCACTGTCCCTGCTGCCAGTGCCTGGCCTGTTGCCACAGGTGGTAATGTGTGCCAGGTACAAGGTGCTGACAGACAGCTGATCTCTGCTGCCTTTCCCTGAGATATGTCCCAAGAATGGTAGATGTTCCAGCATGCCAAGGGAGCAGATTTCAGAGCAGTGGTAAATTGCAGACACTTCTGCAGGGTAGACCTGGGTGCTTGATTCCACATCTCTTTTCAGTCACACATTAACTCACTCACTTGCACACACAGACACACACACACAGATTCATTCTTATGCACAGTCACTCATGCATAGACTGGCACACGCTGACCAGTTTTGTCACTATCTTTGAATTCTGAATCAGCTTTTTGTTTTGCTTATATTCTCTACTGGTTTTTTTGTTTGTTTGTTTTCAATTTTATTAAGTCTGCTTCCATTAACTTAGTTATGCTTTTTTTGAATTTAATTTACAATTCTTTTTCTAGTTTTTTGGGTAGAAACTTAGATTACTGTTGGGAGCTGGCCATGGAGGCCCACTGAGCGTTAGGGATCAGGGAGGGCCATGGACCCTGAGACCACTAGCATGTGCTCGGGAGCAGTTGACCCCATTCTCCCCCTTCACCATTTGGCATATTTAGCCAGAAGGAACTCTGACGATCTAAGCATGAGGCTCTGAAACTACGACAGGCATGGTTAACTTTGGAAACTCATTGCTCCTGTTTCTCACAGACTGCGGATTTGGCCCTTATACAAGCTGTTCAAATTCGGGTCACATTCGAGAGCCTTAATATAATTGCAAGCCTTTTTGTATTAGAATCAAATGTTTAAGTTTAGGATAGATATATAGAGAATAAGATTTTAGAGTAGCCATTTTGTTAAGAGATTATAATCAGCCGTTCCAAGAAGTGGCCCACCATGTACTTTGGACTGGGCCACATTCCTAAGAATGCAGCCTGTGTCCTAGGCTGGGCCACATTCTTTCAAAACCAGCTGTAGCTATAATTAGTGTGAGGTTTTTTGTCTAGTAGAATTGAGTTAAGCTTATACAATACACTTAGAAGAATTGTAGGATAGATAGTTTTAATATTATATTGTTTAAGTCTTAGGTTAGTTATTATTTAGGGTATTTGCTTTCACAGAATAGAATACTGTGCTGAAGAGAGCCCAGCATGATCTTTGGACTGGGCCACATTCTTTTGGAATCAGTCTAAGCTGTATTTGCTAAGAGTTGTCATAGTAACCATACAGTTGGAACTTTAGCATAGTAGCTAGGGTTGGTGTTAATTAGTATAGAATAAGAAAGTTATTAAGGTAAGTTAGTCATTGCATAAGGTATTGTGTGTGTAAGGGATTTGAAAGCTATTGATTATTAGAAACATTGTGACATCAGGGAAAGATTGCTGTGTTACTTTTGAGGAACATTAACCAAGCATGGGGAACAGTAAGAAAATCTTGGGTTTGTTCTTCCTCATGCCTGAGGAAACACCTGGTGGGTGTGGGGTGCCCCTCATCCACCTGGCTTTGTGTTCACGTGAAAATCTTGTGATTTAACCCGTGAAAATTTAGAATAAAAGGAGCATGGAAACCTCCGTTAAACGGCTTCTGCACTAGACAGGAGTCCAGCCTCTTTCTTTCTTTCTCTCTTTCTTTCTCTTCTTCATATCTATCCCTCAAATCGCCAATGCCAGCACATCTTTCCAGGGACCCCGAAACCTGCAGGGGCAGGCGCCCCGCAGATTATTGATTTCAGATTTTCCTTTCCAAAATAAGCATTGTGTTATAATTTTCCCCATCAGCATTTTTGTAGCTGTGACTCACATAATTTAATATGTTCTACTTTCATTTTTATTTTTATTCAGTTCTATGTAATTTTTAAAAAATTCTGTATGGATGTAAAATTTTTAGAAATGTTTCCTTTTTATGATTTTTATTTCTGTTTTTGCTTTATTTTATCTTATTCTTTGTATAACAGAGTCTGGAGGCAGAAAGTCTAGAGTTGACTACATTTCAAAATATTCTGGCCAATGATATGTGTGGGTGTGTACTATGGTTTTAATGTTCACTCCAAAACTCATGTTGAAATTTAATCGCCATTGTGACAGTATTAAAAGATGAGACTTGTAAGAGATGAACAGGTCACAAGTGCTCTGCTCTCATGAATAGATTCATTCTGTTGTCTTATGTTAGTTGTCTCAGGATTGGACTCCCAATAAAAGGATAAGTCTGAAAACCCCCTCTTTTCTCTCTATTCTCTCAGGATTCAAGCTGCTCAGAATTTTGCAAGCTAAAGCAGGTCTCTTCCCGGGTTTCAGAACAGAGAAAGTGGTGTCAGTCCACATATTCTCCTACAGCAGGACCCGGGTCCATATTTCCTCCCCATGCTTTCTCCACTGTCCCTGCCACCATGTCACGACACAGCAGGAATTCCCTCATCAGTTGAAACCCCTCACTCTTGAGCTGTCTTCAGAACCATGAGCCACATTCACTTTTATTGTTTAAAAATTGACCAGTCTGAGATACTCTGTTATAGCAGCAGAAAATGAACTAAGACACTTTGTTTTGTCAGTAGTTATGTATTCTGTTTATTGAGAAGCCCCAAGGTTCACTGTACTAGATATTTGGTTAAGAAAATGTTTAAAGAATTTTTAATTCTAATTTGATTCCATTATGCTCTGAGAGCATACTCTGTATGTTTTCAAATATTTTATATTTGTTGAGGTTTATCTTATTGCTCAGTATTTGGCTTATGTGTCCTGTGAACAGTTTAAAAGAAATTAACATTCTATTGTTGTTGGGTGGAACATTCTTTATATGTAATTAGATTTCTGTTAATTATGCTATTCTAATCTTCTATACATTTGCTAATTTGCTATTTAACTGTTTTATCAATGGGTGAGTGTGAGGTGTTAAAGTCCATGATTATAACTGTGGATTTGTCTGTTTTTTCCTTTCAGCTTTTTCAATTTTGCATAACTTACTTTGAGAATCTTTTGTTTCTGATGTTTGGTTACACACACATTTAGGAATGTTATGTCTTCCTTGTGGATTATTTTACCATTATGTAATGTGTTTCTTTGTTTCTAGTCATCTTCTTTGTTCTGAAGACTCCTTTACTTGATATTAATATAGTCATTCCTACTTTTCTTAATTAATATTTAAATGGAGTATGTTTTTCCATTTTTATATATGCAGACTACCTATGTTCTGTTTGAAGGAAGTTTCTTATAGATAGCAGAGATTGACCATGTTTTCTGTTTCAATCTGCTTTGCCAATTTCTGTCTTTTAATTGATACATTAAGACCATTTATATTTAAGATAATTATTTATAAAATAGGGCTTCATCATAACATTTTAGTTTTATTTTCTGTTTGTCTGCTTTTTAAAATTTTTGTTTCTCTTTTCTTAACTTCTGGGTTAATTGAATATATTTTAGTATTACATGTTGATTTATTTATAGTTTTTTTAAAGCATATTGCCTTGTTTAGTTTTCTTAGTGGTTGCAAAAGATATTACATTATACTACATAACTTATCACAATCTACATGTATCGACATTTTGCCACTTTGAGTAAAATATAAAAATCTTATTTACATTTAGGTCCTTTTAGTGCCTCTCTTTCAAAAAATTTGTCTTAAATATTTCCTCTACATACATTGAACATCACATTTGATGGTGTAGGAGAAAGAATTATTTTTTCTTCAATCCATCAAATATGTTTTAGAAAACAAATGAAAATAGAATAGTTTATTATAATTAGTACTATTTTAAAATAGAATTGTTTCCCTAAATAAAAATAGTTTTTAAATTTCACTTAAATGGACAAAATATGGATACAAATAGATTGTGATAAGTTATAAATGTATACTGTGATACCTTGTACAACCACAAAGAAAACTAAATAAAGCAATATGCTAAAAATCACTCTAAAGAATCAAGATATAATTCTAAAAAGTGTTTGAATAATCCAGAGAAAGATAACTATTTCTCTTTACTTCAGCCTGTCAAATATGATTTAAGAATCTCATAAATATAGAACAAACTATTATAATTAATGCTTTTGAAAAACCTAGTTGACTTTTCTTTTCATTCTGAGTTGTAAACCTTCCATTATTATTTTTGTCTGAAGAACTTTCTTTAGCCATTATTTAAAGGTTGGTTTTCTAGCAATAAATTCTCTTAGATTTCCTTATTAGGATTACCTTTCATCATTGAAGGATATTTTCACCAGATATTGACTGCGGTTTATAATTATTTTCCTTCAGCATTTAAAAAGGGTTATGCCACTTTTTGGCTTCCATGGTTTCAGGTGTGACATTCACTGTCATTCAAATTGATATTCATATGTGCTTTTTCAATCTGTAAGTTTATGCCATTCACCACATTTGGGAGGTTTTTAGTCATTATTTCTTCAAATATTTTTAGGTCTTCTGTCTCATAGACTTCAATGATACAAAAGTTAGCTCCTTTTAAAAATTGCCCCTAAGGTCCCAGAGACTTTGCATATTGTATTTTTCTTTGTTGATCAGATTGGATAAATTATATTGATCTATCCTCAAGTTCATTGATCTTATTCTGTATTATTTCCACTCTACAGTTAAGCTCATCTAATAATTTTTAAAAATTATGTTATGGTATTTTAAAATTGCATAATCTCAATTTGTTCTATTTTATAACTCTTGTTTCTTTGCTAAGTTTTTTAAAAATGTTTTGGTCCAAGATAATTCATAATTGCTCATTGATTCATCTTTATGATAACAGGTTTAAATTCCTTGCCAAATAATTCCAACATCTGATTCATCTTGTCATTGGCAACTATTGATTATTTGTTCTTATTTAAATTGTGTTTTTCTTTGTTCCTGTTATGATTAGTGTTTCCTATTTTAACTTCGAGTATTTGGATATTGGGATACTTTTGATTTTACTTAATCTTCTTTTTTATCTGATGGTTCTCCTGTTAAAATGTAGCCAAAGCTCTGGATGGTTATGTGTGCTCAACCTCCTACTGGATCAAACTGTTACCATCCTAATAAAATGGGACACTGACTCACGGTGCCTCTTTGCAGATGAGTGAAATGCAATTTTAATTGACCCTCGCTGAAACATTCCCAGTGAAAGTGGGTCACCATTTTCACTTTTTCCTTGACCCCATGTGGCAGTGTGAGATCAGCTTCCCCAAGAGGGTACCCTGCCACTATGAAACTAATAAACACATCCTTTTGTTGTCTCAGAATGGGGGAAGAATTTCAGCTCATCAAGGACCACTGCACCAAGTAGAGTGCATAAAAGAGTGCCCACTGCTTAGCGCTGAGCTACCTTTTTCTTCCTCTTTGATACTGGGTGCAAATGGAGGCCCAGCTCCTCTCTGGGTCCCACTGTCTTTAGAGAAGGTAGTAAGTAAAGTGTCAAATGTCCTGCTGGCACCACATTTTCCCACTATTTAATGTTGGTAAATGTGGAAGTTCCATTCCTCACTTGGTCTTGCTGACATCAAGGTTGTGAAAAAAGTGGAATGCTTACTAACCTAAATCTGCAATGCCATGTTCAGTCTCAGTGGTGCTGATGAAATAAAAGTTCATTTTTTCAGTGGGTGTTACTGACACAAGGACAGAGGGACAAAACCTAGAGATGACTAACCCTACCTTGTATCACCGTGCTAAATCTTGCTGTTGCTGGGTGGAAATGGAGACTCAATTTGGCACCGGAGCCTACTCATACTACTCTAGAGGGGGGTTTTAAAAACACTACCTGCTTCTTCTGGGCTGGAAATGGAGTTCAGCTCTCTACTTAGTCCCACCAGCACTATGCTGGAGTGGGAAATCAGATCACTACTTGGTTCTGTTAGGTGGGGGATGTAAGATCAGATTATTGCTTGGTTCCATTGCCACTACCCAGCAGGAATCCGAATCATGACCCAACTTCTTCTCAAGAGATGGAAGATTATCTTCCCTCTCACCCACTTCAACAACCAGCTATAAGGAAAATGAGAAATCGAGGACTGATTCTGCACAGCACAGGTGTGAGAAGTGGGGTGGAATATCTCCACTTGTCCTCATGGAGATGGAGTGAAGATTTTCCATTGATATTTGAATAAAATAGAATGGGTATTATCAATAGTTTTTTCTTCCCCTTACTTTGTGCCATCCTTTTCTAGTTCCTTTGGCTAGGAAAAACAAGCTTTTCTTGGATGTTTTTGTTTTGTTTTGTTTTGTTTTGTCTGTGCCTGTTGGCAATTATGGATCAGAGACTTCTCTTAGTGCCCAGTCAAAGACATATGGGAGAGAAAAAAGGAAACCCAGGAAATTTATCATAATGTGTTCCTTGAGTCCTAAAATCCTTTGGCAAACTACCTTTCTCTTTTCACCTTAAAGCACCTTCCCATGATAGTTACCTTTGTTATGTCCAGGGCTTTTGAATTATAAGAGAAATGACCTGAGTGGAATATAGCTAATCAATTTGGGCAAAACTTGAAGCCCTCACATTTATTTAATTTTAACTTAAAAGTATGTCTATAGAGCATACTTGTAAAAATCACGATACCTTGGTTTAGATTCACATCACTTTTAACCGGAATTATTACAGAAGTCACCTAACATCTTTTTGACTTCCTTTGTTTCTCTTTCTAGTCCCCAGAGTAGAAGCAGCATGACATATAGCTTAAAAGTGTGCCCTCTGGAGTTATTAGATCTGGGTCTGAGTTCCATCTCTGGCACTTATTAAGTTATGGGAACTTGTACAAGACCCTTTTTTTCTCTGAGCCTCAGTTTTCTCATCTGTCAAATATCTCAAATGCAGATTGTTGTATGTTAATTAATACAAACTTGGTGGATATATGCCCTCTCAAAGTAGATATAGCTATTATGGATGCCCTTTCTAAAGTAGATATAGCTGTTATAACCTTCCTAAAATAAAAACTTGACCAAGTTTCTGCCCTCTTAAAACCTCTGATTGCTACCCTAAACTCTAAACTTTGGCCACAATCAAAGAGAGCTTTAGCTATAACTCTCACACTTGCCACTAGCTGTTCCTAGCTATGATAATTTTCTCAAACAGGCATTTCTCTTTAAGTCTAAGAGCATCTGCATGCACCTTCCATTTCCTCCATCTATAATGACTCCTTTCTCTTTTTTGCTATTAATTTTTTATAACCTGGATTACCTGTGATAATATCTCCCATTGGTCTTGTGCATTTTTTCACCTCACAACTTGCCCCTAAGCACTCAAGCAAAACACGTCTCCTTCACCAGACAAAATTTATTTCCTTTCTTCTCCCAATTTCTTCCTCTTTTTCTTTCTTTCTTCCTTCCTTCCTTCTTTCCTTCCTTCTTTTCTTTCTTTCTTTCTTCTATTTTTTTAATAGGGGGTCTCACGCTGTCACCTAGGCTGAAATACAGTGGCTTGATTATGGCACACCACAGTTTTGACCTTCTGGGCTCAGGCAATCCTCCCACTTCAACCTCTCGGGTAGCTGAGCTATAGCACACACCGCCATGCCCAGCTACTTTTTTTTTCTTTAGAGATGAGGTCTTGCTATTCCCAGGCTGGTCTCAAACTCCTGGACTCAAGCATTTCTCCTGTTTCAGCCTCCCAAAGTGCTGAGATTACAGGCATAAGTCACTGTGCCTGGCTCTGACTTTCTTATTACAATCTGATCATATTATTGTAATTATCTGTATATATACCCGGCGTTTTCAACCCCTCTCCACACTCTTGAGAGTCAAGAGTGTGGCCTGTCTTCAGCACCTAAAAAGTTCCTGACACATACACAATAAATGTTCTTTATTTTCTCCATTACTACCTTGCTTCTTGTTTAGATGATTTGCTTATTTTGTAGATATTTTCTTTGGTGTTATCATGAGAATTATCTATAGCATACAAGATTATAATAATATATTTATAATTGATATCAACTTAACTTCAATTACATGTAAAAAATTTATGCCTTTACAGCTCTATCCCCCTCACTTCATGTGACTGATGTCACAAATTTCATCTTTATATATTTTGTACATATCTACACTGATTTATAATTATTTTATGCATTTGTTTTTAAAAATTCAATATAAAATAAAAAGTAAAGTTATTAGTCAAAATTACACAATCCTGAGTTTTATATTTGTTCACTTACTTACCTTTACCAGAGATTTTTATATCTTTACTGGCTTCAAGTTACTGTCTAGTTTTCTTTCATTTCAACCTGAGGACTCCCCTTAACATTTTCTGTAGGGCAGGCTTAGCAGAAGTCCTTCTGTTTCTGTTTATCTGGGAATGTCTTAGTATCTCCCTCATATTTTGGGGGGTCCAGTTCAAGATGACTGATTATTTGCAGCTAGTAGGCACCTCTTCTATGGAGTGGAATCAATGTAGTGAGTAAAAATTTACATTTTGAGTAGATCATCTTAGAGAGAACACTAAAATGCATCAGAAAATGATGGAATCATGAAAAGCAATGGGGGCTGTGAAATGGCTAGAGGAACATGCCCCTGCTGGAGTACTAAACACCCGGGCCTATGCCCAAAATCAGTTCCCAGAGCAGGACCCCCAGTGGGACCCCAACAGTACCCAGGGGCTGCAAATGCTTGAACAGTATCAGGAGGCCCTCCTAGGAAGTATCAGAGAAGGAGGGGAAAAGGCCATAAAT